>CAUYLG010018123.1:0-102268 GCA_963573385.1 Cacajao melanocephalus
CTGCGATCCCCTGTAGGAGGAGAGGCATTCTGATTTCGGGTGTTCTCAGCCTTTTTGCACTGGTTTCTTCCCATTTTTGTGGATTTATCCACCTGTTGTCTTTGTAATTGCTGACTTTCAGATTGGGTCTGAGTGGATGTCTGGCTTGTTGGTGATGAAGTTTTTTCTGTTTCTTAGTTTTCCTTTGGCGGACGCCCCTTCCCCACAGAGCTAGTCCTTCCTGGGTTCAGCTGTGCTTACTGTGAAACTCTCAGTCCTCAGCACTTCCAATTGCTGTTCTTGTGGGGATGGGACCAGCTGAGCCGGACTCAAAGGGCACCCAGTTGCGTATACTCCGAACTGAGAAGCGCCGCGCCGTGCTGGGGCGCTGGCAAAACAGCTGTGCCGGCCAAAAGGTCGCGCTGGCGACCTGAATGGCTCCTCCGTTGGGTAGCTCCCAGTTTGTGGGCAACAGAAATTCGTCTGAAATTGCGGTGTCCACATGCTCTCTGCGCTTTCATTGGGAGCTACAATCCTAAGCTGTTGTTAATCGCCATCTTGGATCTCTCTCCGCCTGGTGATGAAATTTTTTCTGTTTCTTAGTTTTCCTTTGGTGGATGCCCCTTCCCCACAGAGCTGGACCTTCCCGGTTCAGCTGTGATTGCTGTGAAACTCTCAGTTTCTCAGCGTTTCCAATTGCTGTTCTCCTTGTGGGGATGGGACCAGCCGAGCCTGACTCAAAGGGCACCTCGTCCTGTATACTCCGCACCGAGAAGCGCCATTCTGGGGTGCCGGCAAAAGAGCCGCGCCGGCCAAAAAAGTCGCGCTGGCAACCCGTGTTGCTCCTCTGCCGGGAATCTCCCAGTCTGTGGGCAACAAAAATTGGTCTGAAAGTGTGGCGTCCACTCGCTCTCTGTGCTTTCGCTGGGAGCTAAAATCCTGAGCTGTTGTTAATCAGCCATCTTGGATCTCTCTCTGGGATTACTTCTTTAAATTTATTTTTTACATTGTTCACTACTGGCATATAGAAATGCTACTGATTTTTGCTTGTTGATTTTGTATCCTGCAATGTTACTTAATTTATCAGTTCTGATAGTTTTTTTATAGTCTTGAATTTTTTTCCAAATATAAGATCATATCCTCTGCAAACAAGGATAATTTGACTTCTTCCTTTCTACTTTGAATGTCCTTTATATCCTTCCCTTGTCTCATTGCTCTAGCTATGACTGCTAGTACTGTGTTAAATAATAGTGGTGAAAGTAGGCATGTTTGTCCCCCTCAATATCTTATAGGAAAGGCTTTAAGTTTTCCCTTATTCAGTGTGATACTAGCTGTGGGTCTGTCATATATGGCTTTTATTATGTTGAGGTATATTTCTTCTATACTCAGTTTTTTGAGGATTTTTAATTATTAAGGGATGTTGGGTTTTATCACATGCTTTTTCAGCATCAATTGAAATGATCCTATGGTTTTTATCCTTCATTCTGTTGATATGATGTATCACATTGACTGATTTGCATTTGTTGAACCATCCTTGTATCTCAGGGATCAATCCCACTTGGTCACGATGCATGATCTTTCTAAGGTGTTGTTTAATTTAATTTGATAATATTTTGTTGAGGAGTTTTGCATCAATATTCATCAGAGATATTAGCCTGTAGTTTTCTTTTTTGATGTTTCTTTGTGTGTTTTTGGAATCAGGACTGGTGTTAGTTCTTTAAATTTTTAGTAGAATTAAGCAGTGAAGTCGTTGGACCTGGGCTTTTCTTTAGTGGGAGACTTTATTATGACTTTGAACTTGTTACTTGTTATTGGTCTGTTCAGGTTTTGGATTTCTCAGGAAACCTTTTTGAATGGGTTCAGCCTTCAGAAATCTATTCTTAGCAGTTTTTTTTCTTGTTCAGATTGGTGAACATTTCTTCTGTAGAGTGGCTACTCTCTTTCCATGAATTGATCTGGGCATGTGGACAAGACTTCAAAATCGACAGAGTTCTTAGGCAATATCTGATGGTATTAAAAGTTTTCAAAAATAATTATCTATATTCCTAACAAATGACAAAGAATAGATTTCTGTATATGGAGAAGCATTATAGCACTGCGTTTGAGCACATAGGCTTGTGAACATTAGTTCTCAATCTTGGCTACACCTTGTAATTGCTGAGAACATTTAAGAACATTTAAGAAATACTGATACCTGGGTCCCACACTCAAGGATTCAAATTTAATTGGTCTGAGGCATGGCCTGGACATCGGGATTTTAAAAAGCTTCTCACGATTCTAGCATGTAAAGTTGAAAAGTACTGCTTTAGAGTAGGTCAAAATTTATTTTTAAACCTTGGCTTTGTACTTAGGAGCTACAGCTTGGTCAAGCTACTCAGTCTGTTTGAACCTAATGTCTTCGCCTGTAAAATGAGGCTAATAATACGCACTACCCCGGGTTATGTAAAACAGAATGAACTAGCCATATAACAAGCATGTACTGAGCATCATTATATTCCTTTACAATGGAATTTTGTTTTATTTATGAGAGGTAGTTTCATTAATGAAAATTAGGGCAATATAGAAAATGAGAGAGAAAAAAACCACTCTGAGTCCTATTCCTGAAACTTTTCATGTATTGCCTTTAATTCTGGGGCTTTTTCTTGTTGCACTTATTCTTACTTTGCTTTTAACCAAGATGGAAATCATGGTGAAATGCAATTTATACCCTGCTTTTCTTCACTCAACTGTTATGTTGATGAGGTGATAATCATCACTTCAAATTTTCCAAGGTTTCGGAATCCTAAATGTCTTACAGGGTTAAGTTGGAGCTCCTGGACTGAGAGTCACAGGGAATTGCTGGCCTCTCTTTTTGTGATTTTCCTGGTGACAGTTTGGTCCCTAAGAGGCCCTCTTTGCATGCTCCAGAGCTCTGTGTTCAGGGATCAGCCCTGAGGGCATGTGTACACCAGTCTAAGCTGGCTTTTCATCTGGAAAATCCTGCTGCTATTTGTATTACAGGAGGGATGTATTCTACCAGCTATGGTGCTATTTTTATGAGGGATTAAACTTTACTGGGATGAGAGCGTCTCCTGTCTGTTACCACTGTACAGGGATGTCTGCGTTCACCCCATTCTGTCAGCAGCCCAATTTCCCTTTCATGCCCCAAGGCTCCTGCCCTTCATTTCCAATCATACAAACACTGCCTTGACTCAGGGCAGAAAGCAGCAGTCCTATTTTCTGTCCAGTCGCACTCACCTACACACCTAGCCCTTCTGGAGTTTAAGGGCTGTTGAAGAGACAGTGTGATGGATGGAGAAGAGAGTGATCTTTGGGTTGTAGCAGCCCGGATTTTGAATCTAAGATTTGCAACTTGATGTTTGAGCTTCAGAAAGTTACTAAACACACCAAGCCTTGGTTTGCTCAACTTCAAAAGGGGAACAAGGTGGCAGTCTACCTTGCGGAATTGTATGAAGCTTAACAATGAACTCATTCATCATCCATTCGAAAATATTTATTGAGCACCTATTATGTACCATGCACTGGGTTAGGTTCTGGGCATATGGATGAGCAAAAGCCAGAAAGTTCGTACCGGTGTGGAATTTGCAGCTTGGAGGGGTGGGAAATAGGGGTGAGGATAGGAGATGTTTAAAGCACAGATTACAATCCTATGTGGTTTAGGTTTTGATGGGAGGCAGAAGATAGTCTGGAAGTGCATTGCAATGATACCTGATTTGGTATGGGGTGGGGGATTTAAAAAAATCAACACAGTGAAGCAAGCTGATGTTGCAAATTAATTCTCACTGCTTCTCTTTAATTACAAAGAAGTGCTGGGTAAAATATAACAAGTAAGAGAAGTGTAGCTGAGCTCAGAAAAAAGAAGGGAGAGCTTCAAGCTGCAGAAAGAAAGAGGAAATGAAAAGCTACAGTGACGAACAGGAGCTGCAGCTCAGCAGACCCAGGCATGTTCCGCGTGTGTGTGTGTAGCTCCCCACTTCACGCAGAACTACCCACCAGGGAACTCTCCACCTGCTGGTTTAAGAGTATAGCCAGGGGGGCAGGCACAGTGGCTCATGCCTGTAATCCCAGCACTTTGGGAGTCCAGGGCGGGTGGATCACGAGGTCAGGAGTTCACAACCAGTCTGGCCAGTATGGTGAAACCCCATCTCTACTAAAAATACAAAAAATTAGCCGGGCGTGGTGGTGGGAGTCTGTAATCCCAGCTACTCCAGAGGCTGAGGCAGAGAATCGCTTGAACCAGGCTGGCAGAGGTGGCAGTGAGCCAAGATCACACCACTGCACTCCAGCCTGGGTGACAGAGTGAGACTCTGTTTCAAAAAAAAAAAAAAAAAAAAGTGCAGCGAGGAAGCTGAACTTCTGTCTGGGGCTTTAGGAGGGAAAAGTTTCCTCTGTGAGCAGCTGAAATCACCCTGTGGGTGGGGGTTCTGACTTTGCCTATTACAGGGCAAGGGAACCAGAAGTGGAGGGATTCTTGTGGAAACTGGGGGCGCACCTGCGATCACCCGCGGAGCTCCCCCCTGCCCCAGGGCAGCCTGCTGTGCTGTGCTGGGAGCCTTTGTGCAGGCTGCTTCCTCTGCTAGAGAGCTCGCTTCCTCTCCCCATCAAGGTCATTGCCTCCCCAAGACCCCCATCTGGCTTCACTGGCCAGTGTCTTGACTCCAGTGTCGTTTCCTCTGAGACGCTTTCCAAGATTAGACCAGGGACTCCCATTCTGCTTTCCAGATTCACACCTTTTCCCATTCATAGTCCTTTCTACCAACTACAATTTAGTAATTGTGTAATTTTTGTTATATGACTGCCCCTGCCCCTCACTGGACTGTTAGATTATAAAAGTAGGAACCACACACATCTGTGTCTTTTTAACTACATTTTATTATTCCCAGGGTGGTGCCTGGTATTTAGTGCCCAAGAAATAAACATCAATGAATGCATGAATGAATGAATGAATGAATGAATGAATTTGTTAACCCTCAATGAACATGGTCACTGCCCTATTTCCTACCAACCCCACCTGGAAATAAAACAGTAACAATCTATCATTTATTTATTTATAATTTCCTTCACGACCTGTAGTTGCTGGAGAGTGAAAATATGTACCCTACTATGGCAGTGGTGCTCAAACTATGGTGTCCATCAATGTTACCAAGAGGGCTTGGTGAGACACAGATCACTGGGCTCTACTCTCAGAGTTTCTGATTCAGTAGACCTGGGCTGGGACGCAGGGTTGGCATTTCTTACACCTTTCCAGGTACTGTTGATGCTGAGGTCCATGGACCACATTTTGAGAACCACTTCTGTATCGCATCATGATTTTGATTTATGGGAGTTTCAAGCCAGAGCTATTACATACACTGCCCATGATGCTACAGCTTTATGTCTTTAAAAGACATCATACATGGGCAATGAACATGACCCTTGCCTGATGACACAGAAGTGCTCTTCCTGGGAGAGGTGGGCTTTCTGTTTCCCTCGTAAATAGGGGAGAAATTGGAAGGGCTCAGAGGTTGGGCTCTGAAGTTACATCTGCCTGGGTTGCAACCTTGGCCACCCCCTGCAAGTGCTAGATCTCGTGAATGTTATGGAAACTCGCTCAGTTTCCTAATCTCTAGGATCTGCTTCCCAGGCTGGTTGAACAGTAAAGATGTTGATAGTATCCTTTCGACAGTGCCTGGTATGTAGTGAGTAACTGGCAACTCTCCAAATGTTAGTTATGTTGGGGAAAGTAAGGTGTATCTAACAGCATGTGTTAGTATCTGCCTGGGGGTGTTTATATACTGTCCCAGTTAACGTCTCCCAGACATACTTTGAAATAGGTATTATTAGCCCTATTTTATAAGGGAGGAAACTGAGGCACAGAGAGGGTAAATGATTTGTTTAAGAGTGCATATACAGGAAGAACATCTAGGGTTGCACCACACTTTGTTCTGGCAATGCCTGCCCTCCTGGGATCTCCAGGAAGCAGGTGTCTTGGCGGGACAGATGGCCCCCACAGCATGGAGGGGGGTGTTCCTGTCCATCTCATCAGACCAGGGGCCCCTCATCTCCTACTCAATTTCCTTTACTTTCTGCATGTGCACACGCTTTTCTGATATCCTCTTCCCAGCCCTGCCAAGGCTCCAGCTTTGTCCTTTCTCATCCACACTGAAGGATGAGCCTGACACAGAAAAATTTCAAAGGAGCTCCAGTCAGCTTGGATGCACTGTCTATCACGCTTACAGACTGATGGTCTCAGCAGGCTTCACTGCATGACAGGGATGGTGCTCCCCAGGAGAGCTGTGCCAGGCAGGACCAGATGCTTACAACTGCCCAGATCCCCTCCTTTCAGAAAGCAGCTGCTGTGAAAGAAACAGGCCCCTGGCTCCTGTCTCAGAGCGGGACATGGCGTTGGTCCCTGTTTTCCCAGTGGAGGCTAAGTGAAGTGACAATGTCCTCTTGAAACAGCAGTTGTGATTGACAGGTTTTGAGTTAGCCCAGGGTCCTGATCTTGAGTGGTTTGGATAAAATGCCTTTGAAGGTTTTACTGCAGAAGCATCCCAGTGTGAAAGAGGCTGAGATGCAGGTGTGCAGGTAGCTGGGACTGTACTCTGGGCTTGGCGGCTCCTTAGCTTTGTGGCCTCTAATGAGTCACCTGACTGCTCTGGAATCTCAAGGACCCACTGGAAGGTGGGGCCACCTTGGCCTGGGAGGTGGGCAAATACCCTTCCTTGAATGGGGGGCTTTTGTGCATGGACAACATAGGCATCCTTTTCCAAGGCATGAATTGTGGAAGATAGAAAGTTGCTGGAACCTTATGTTTTATTCATTTAATTTTTCAAAGCATAATGGATTATGGGATCCCTCTGTCATTAACCCTCATGGCTGCCCTCTACCCTCAGGGTGAAGTCCAGGATGGCTTACAAGGCCGTCTTAGCTTGGTTTGGCCCAGAAGTAGATCATTGAGGTAACGGTTGGGAGACCAGGTCTTTTCTTTGAGGAGGGGCTCAGGAAACACCCAGACAGGGGTGTGAAAGTGAAACAGGGAAGGAAAAGAACCAATAAAGGGTCACTATGAAGCAAGGATTACTGTGTGCACCTAGAACTAAGTCCTACCAGGCAAGGCTGAAGAGTGGTGCAGAACACACGTGTCAGCATTATCTCCGCCGAGGGGTGAGGGAGCTGGGGTATTTATCCACCCACCCCTGCTTAGCCACTGATTGAAGGATTCTGGGAGTGGGGAGTGTGAATTGTCTGGCACTGCTGAGAGTGGGGTCAAGGTGGGACCCAGACCCCAAAAAAGCTCCCAGGCAAAGCAGGACCGGTTCTGGCATTTGGAAGTCAGGTGTCTTTCACTGAGGAAGGGGACCCAACAGTGTCTGCTATATCATCTGGAGCCTGTCTCAGCCTACCCCTCTAGCCTGATCACACACACATTTGCACACACACACACATACACATTACCACATCCCACAACCCACATGCGCAACTTGCAAACCCCATAACCCACGCTGATGCACAACAAATACACACAACCCCTCACACCCTATAGCCCTCACCGCATAATCCAAAATATATACCCAATGAGTGCTACTAACAACATACAATCTTCCACAGACTTCCGTACATACAACCCATAGCACAAACAACAACACATACCTCCATACAACCCACAGCTCATACACACACACAACCCCTCCCACATAGCCTAAAACTCATACACACATAACCTACAGCATACACACATACAACCTGCAACATAAGCGTAACCCGCCACTCCCACACATCCACACTCCATATACAACAACTCACAACCTAAAACCCACCCACATAACCCACATACACCCACATGCATGTGACCTGCAATCCACATAACCCACACCACACACAAACCACAACGCACAAACACAACCACAACATACACACGTATACAGCTCACAACCCCTCCCACATACCCTCAAACACATATGCAACCTATAACAGACACATAAACCTACAACCTGCCCACAATCACAGCACACACAGGTATAATACTCTCTCTCTCTCTCTCTCTCTCTCCCTCACACACACACACACACACACACACCCCACACGCACTGGACTTTTAAAAGTTCATTTAACATGTAAAACTCTCTTTTAACTCCGGATCCTTAAAATGCCCTCTTACTTTTACTGGACAAACCCCTATTCCCCCTCCAGGTTTCAGTTAAACTCTAGTCTCAGATGGGACATCTTGACCAGTTCCAGTGGGCCTGGTTCCTGTCCCTATAAGCAATCTCAGTACCTTGCACTTCCTTGCTCCTGACAGTTATCCCATCTGAACCCTGAGATAGTTTGGATTTGTCCTTGTTCAAATCTCAAACTGAATTGTAGTCCCTAATGTTGGAGGTGGGACCTGGTGGAAGGTGACTGGATCATAGTCATGGATCCCTCATGAATGGCTTGGGTCATCCCCTTGGTGATAAGTGAGCCGTCTCTTGCTCTGGGTTCACACAAGATCTGGTGGTTTAGGCTGGGTACTGTGTCTCATGGCTGTAATCCCAGCACTTTGGGAGGCGAAGGCGGGAGGATCACCTGAGGTCAGGAGTTCAAGACCAGCCTGGCCAACATGATGAAACCTCGTTTCTGCTAAAAAGACAAAAAACAGGCAGATGTAGTGGTGCATGCCTATAGTCCCAGCTATTCAGGAGGCTGAGGCAGGAGAATCATTTGAACACAGGAGGCAGAGGTTGTAGTAAGTTGAGATTGTGCCACTGCACTCCAGCCTGGATGATAGAGTCAAAGTCCATCTCAAAAAAAAAAAATTCTTATGGTTTAAAAGCACATGGCATCACCTTCCCCCTGCCCCAGTCCCTCTCTCTTGCTCCTGTTCTCTCCATGTGACGTGTCTGCTCCCTCTTCACCTTCTGCCATGATTAGAAGCTTCCTGACACCTCCCCAGAAGTAGATGCTGCTACGCTTCCTGTACAGCCTGCAGAACCATGAGCCAATTAAACTTCTCTTTATAGACTACCCAACCTCAGGCATTTCTTCATAGCAGTGCAAGAAGGGCCTGATACAAATCCCCTGTTTCAAGCTGGCTGTGCCTGCCAGATTGCAAACCCTAGAAGAGCAGCCCTCCTAACCCTCCCGTCTCGGGCTGATTCCCTAGCAGCTAGAACAGTGTGTGGCTTATCATAGGTGCCCCATAGGTATTTGCTGAATTCATTTGAAAAATAATCTTTAGCAATATCTATATAGCATTAACCTACCTATATAGCATTTCCTTATGTGTCCAGAAATTTCATTCATTCCTTAGAGCACTGCTGTGAGGCAAACATTAGTACCTGACTTTACAGGTGTGGAAAGTGAGGTTCATGTGGCTTATGAGTTATTCGAGGATTTACATTCAGTCTGTGGTCTAGAAGCACCAGATCCTGGGTCTTACGTTCCCTGATGAGCACTTTTCCCACCTCACCGCGTGAGATTGGATATGAACTCCCTTAAAATGCTCATCTTGGAACGCTCTGTGTTTACTCAGATAATGCCACTGTTTCTCAAAGCATTTTTCTTTTTCAAAATAAAAATAGCTATCTTTTAAATAGAAAGCAATATAGGCTTTTCTTTTCGATTTTTTTTTGGCGGGGGGGAAGGCCTTTAAAATAAGAAAAAAATGTTTTAGCAAAAGCAGATTTTTTTTTTGGCTTTAACCTTCTTTCTTTCCTTTTTTTTTTTTTTTTTTTTTAGATGGAGTTTCACTCTTGCTGTTCAGGCTGAAGTGCAACAGCACAATCTCAGCTCACAGCAATCTCCGCCTCCTGGGTTCAAGCGATTCTCCTGCTTCAGCCTCCCAAGTAGCTGGGATTACAGGCATGTGCCACCATGCCTGGCTAATTTTGTATTTTCAGCAGAGACGAGGTTTCTCCATGTTGGTCAGGCTAGTCTTGAACTCCTGATTTCAGGTGATTCACCTGCCTCACCCTCCCAAAATGCTGGGATTATCGGCATGAGCCACTGCGCCCGGCTGGCTTTAGCTTTGTTATTTGTGAAACAGGGATAGTAAAATAGGTCACGTTTCTTCTCTGTGGGTCTGTGACACTCCTGCTAGATCCTGGAGTATTCTGAAACTAATGAAAAAAATTTGCTTGTATACACATTTTTCTGGGAAGAAAATGTGGCTGTCAGAGAAAGTGTGGCTTCTCTGGCTATTAGAGAAGGCTGCGTGCAATCTGATGTTTAGGAGTGAATGAGTATTTGTCACATGAATAAGGGAGGGAAGGGCATTCCTGGAAAAGGGGTGTTATGAACTGAATGGTGTCTCTCCCCTTTAAATTCCTGCATTGAAGTCCTAACTCCTAGTGTCTAAGAATCTGTCTTCAGGGTCCTTACAGAGCTCCAAAGGGTTCAATGAGGTCATTGGAGTGGGCCCTAATCCAATAGCTTTTTCGGAATATTAGAGTTATGTGACTCCAAAATGTTTCTAGATATTCCATTAGAGGTCTTCCAGGGGAACTGTGTTAACATCTTTACGAAATGTCAGCAGGTAACATAAACCTGAGAACCTACAATTACTTTTTAAGGAGTGCAGTAAGAGGATAAGAAAGAGGTGGTATACCTTGTGTATTTTGTATCTAACACTCAGTAGTCTTATAAATTAACAGAGATTTTAGTTATAAAAACATAATGCTACTGAGAGTTCATATAATAGGCATTTTCATCTACTCCTGGGGCCGAGGTGTCAATCGAGCTCATCTTTGGGGATGCAGTTTAACAAAACACATAAAGATTTTCAAATGTGCATATCTTTGATCAAATAACTCCACCATTGGTCTTATAACATGTTGGGATATAAAGAATTTTGAAAATCTGTTGCATAGAAGAAAGTATTATATAAATCTTAAGATCATCTCAATAGGCCCCTAAAAATATTTGATAAAATCTGAGATCTATCACTGATAACAGAAAGGCTTGAGTTGTAATTTTTAAAAACATAACCAAAACATAATCTAAACCAAACCAAGAGCCAATCAATGTTATACCTGTTGGTACAGGGAGACACTAAAGGTATTTTTTTTTTTTTGACGGAGTTTCACTCTTGTTGCCCAGGCTGGAGTGCAATGGTGCAATCTTGACTCACTGCAACCTCTGCCTCCTGAGTTCGAGTGATTCTCCTGCTTCAGCCTCCCAAGTAGCTGGGACTACAGGTGTGTGCCACCATGACCTGCTAATTTTGTATTTTTAGTAGAGATGGGGTTTCACCATGTTGGCCAGGCTGGTCTTGAACTCCCAACCTCAGGTGATCCACCGGCCTTGGCTTCCGACAGTGCTGGGATTACAGGCGTGAACCACCATGCCCGGCCCCACTAAAGGCCTTTCTGTCGAATGTGGGCAAACTGATCTCTCTGTCATTATTTATTCATAATTGCTCACCAAGGCAAGTATCAAAGAAAATGGACTAGGAATAAGTATTGGAATCAACATGGAAAAATAATCATTTCTTAAAATGATAAGAATATGTAGAAAATCTCATAGAATCTACTAAAAACTTATAGAAGTAATAAGAGAGTTCAGTTGTTTGGCTGAATTTTACCTTTTTTTTAATCAACAGTAATCAGGTAGGAAATATTACCATTTAAAAAGATTTCATTGAGCCTAGTTACCAAGTAATGGAAACCACTCAGCAGTAGATAATTGACATGCAGGACATAGTGGAATGTATTTATAAAGTATATTGAGTGTTTTAAAAGACCGCTCAATTTATTTTAGAATGATATGCTTGGGATTCCTAAGCCACCTCCCACTAGATTAATCTATAAATTTAACATTAAGTTATAAATTTAATGTCAATTTTTAATGTGACAAAAATGATTCTAAATTTTATATGAATAAATATGTGAGGACACAGAGTTCCATGGATGAATTTTCTTTCTACATTTTAATTCATTTAACACTTTCCATAATAGGAGCTTTATACACTGGTACCCAAATAGCACTTGTTTTTTTAAAAAAATCATGGACAACAGATAGGAAGGGAATGGACATTAGCGTTGCCATGCTGAGCTCCTGCAGGCTTTGTGCTTTTAGCAGAGTGTGGATCCCAGTGTGGCTGGTATCACACCTCATTATTACCAGAGAATTTCTAGAAATGGCCCTTCTCTTCCTTGGAGGCTGATATGGGCTGTGATGCACCCAAAATGGGTGCCATTTGCACAGTATGAGTCTCCTTAGACCTAGTCACCTGCCCTTATCCCATTCCCCCTGCCCCATAAATTTATCCAAAAATTGGACATAGGAAAATGTATCTCATCTCTAGGTCTGGCCACTGGCAAACAGACCATGGCTATGGGAATTCTGAGGCAGTGGGATGGGAGACATTTGGCGGGTTTTGTCTTGGTTGTCTGTCTCTTCTCAGGGATGCTGAGAGGTCTCCTGATTCAAGGACAGATGTAGGGTTGCAGTGACCCAGGGTTCTAGATCATTAAGTGACGTGAGCTTCCAGGACAAGGGAAGCCTTCTTTGCCCTTCTGTGTAATAGCTGCCTCAGCAACTCAGAGTGAAAAAAGAATCACAAAATTTCAGGTTTGAAAGTGTTCTCAGGGGTTAGACCCCTCTTCTCTCATCCTTCCCAGATGGACACATTCTCCCTGTAGCAATTCGGTTCAAGGCTTTTTGAACACCTACAATGGATTAAGCATAATGTTTGCCATTTATCCCTATTGCTTTTTGACTTTTTACTGTTCCTTTCCCTTATTAGAATGTGAGCCCCATATAGGCAGGGACCTTGCCCATCTTGTTCATTGCTGAATCTTCAGCGGCCTTAGCAGTGCCTAGCACATGGCAGGCCCCCAGTGGATATTTACTGAATATACAGGGATAAAAAAATATATAGTTACTACCACCTAGAAGCTCATAGTTTAGTGGAAGAAAGGGGGAATATAAATTCTTAAAGTACAAGATGATAGTTCTCCAGTGAAGGTGTGTGTAAGTTGCAAAGAAACATAGGATAGAAAACCAAACCAGCAGGGGCTGCTGGAGAAGGTTGCACATGGTCTGATTCTTAGAGTAAGAATGCATATTTTTTAGGTAAATACAGTAGGGAAAGGCACGCATGGAGGGGGATGTTATGAGCCTCCCCACCAAAAGTTGAAGCTCTAACTCTAACCTCCAGTACTTAAGATTGTGACTATCTTTGGAGATAGGTCCTTGAAGAGCTTCTTAGAGTTGAATAAGTTCATTGAGGTAGACTCTAATGGCATAGGATTTGTGTCCTTGTAAGAAGGGGAGATTAGACACACACACACACACACACACACACACACACACACATGGAAGGGCACATGAAGACACGAGGAGAAGATGGCCATCTACAAGCCCAGGAGAGAGGCCTCAGAAGAGGCAATGCTACTATCACCTTAATCTTGGACTTCCAGCCTCCAGAACTGTGAGAAAATACATTTCTGTTGTTTAAGTCACCAAGCCTTTGAGGCTTGTTATAGCAGCTGCAGCAAACTAATACAAGATATTAGCATGCATGAAAGTGTGGGGGTGGGATGGAGTGTGGCTTCTTTGGGGACTCTTGTCTTGCAGCATAACTATAGGAAAACAGTTCTAGGAAGAGGGTCGATCAGCAGAGAAAGAAGGACGAGTGGGGCTTTTCAAACTCACATGCTTGTACGAGTAAAGCAGGGCAGGTGTAGGACAATAGGGAGAGGTGGAGTCTGAGGCTTTGCCTAAAGTAGGTGAATGCACATTGATTCTGGCTGCTGATTGTCAGTGAAGGCCAGGTGTTGCCAGAATTTCCTATTCTTCAAGGTAAGTCATAAATAGGAATTTTTAAGTATAGTCTTATCACTCTGTTAAAATGTTGGCAACTCATTTAGTATTTTAAACCCAATTTGGGCCACAGTAGAAATATATGAAGTAGACATAGTCTGTTGTCTGCTAAGTTGTAATTCCTGAACTAGCTAAGAACCCATTCGTAAAGAATGTGGGATGTGTGGCAAGGGATTTCAGATTTTATTAATTGGCAGGAGGAATGAGTGATGAGTTTTCTTAACTGGTGATGGTTTAGAGCAGGAGGCAGTGAATATTTTCTTAAAGGGCCAGAGAGCATACATATTTTTTGACTTCATGGGCTCCATCTCTTTTGCTTCATCTCTTTTGCAGTGACTCAGTTCTGCTGTTGTGGCATAGAACAGCTGTAGACAATATGTTAGCAAATTGGCATGGTTGCATTCTAATAAACTTTATTTATAAGACAAACAGGTGAAGGCCCAGATTTGGTCCCATCCTCCCATGGGCTGTACTTGCTGATCCCTGATTTGGAGGACTGGAGGCTCACATTGGGAAGAGGAGTTCAGAAAATAGACTCGGTGAGAGATGGACTGAAGCTGTGGTCATGAGAATAAGGAGACAGGGTACGACAGATGCAAGATCTACTTAGCTGGTAATATTGTCAGGACTTGCTGATTGATGGAGTGTGAGGGAAAGAAAGAGAACTGTGGATTATGCCCAGGTTTCTGGTTGGATGGATGATCAATTTGAAAGCCATGAATTTGCACAACCTCCCAAGTCAGCCTATTCCACATGGGGGTGACCCTGTGGAATCCCTTCTCCCACAGGCCCTGACTTACTGGAAGAAACTTCTTTGATCCTGGGTATCCCTAGAATTGTCCTGCCCTGCCACTATGGCTGACATTGAAAACATCCTTCTTTTCAGAGCAGAGGCAATGAGACAGTTTAATATCTGTTGCCTTCAGGTTATTGCAAAGTCTCTGGCCCCTGGTCTTGGGATAGGAAAATGGGTCTCTAAGCAATTAGCGCAACAAGGTGCTGCAGAGATCAGAGCATGCTTGGACTTAGGATGCCAATTACCAATTCTCTATAGGTCCCTGCTTCCCAGAGCAGTATGGAAAAAAATCTGTTAAATTATACTCTGAGCAGAGGTGGCACGGCCAGGCCTCTCATGCATCTGCTAGGCTCTGCTTCGTGCTTGCAAAGTCAGGAGCTCACTTTGGTGTGCTCCAGGTGGTCACTGGAGCCATGGCTGGGTATCAGGGGATGCTGGACCCTTTCTCTGTTTACTTGGCCAGAGGCCCACAGATGCCTCTCAGAAACAAGAGTGCCGAGGAGGGTGAGCACCAGGACCTGTGGCGGAGCTAATGAATTCTGCATACAGGTTAACAGTCTCTGCTGCAGTCACTGCTGAGAGGTGTGTACAAAATGCTCCCTGGGCACTTAACATGAAGAAGAGGAAAGGATCTGTAGACCAGCAGGCAGGAGGCTGGGTGGGGCTGCTTCTGACTTTGGAAAAATAAGTGGTTAGGACCGGACTTTGAGTGATCGGACCTGGAGGATGGGAAGGAACATATGTGGGTTCCCACATAGGTTCTGACAGTGTTTATTTTGTGACCCACCAGGCCTGGTCCTGTAGCCAGAGGTCAGTGAGAACCTTGAAAATCCAAAAGGCTAAGGGAGATGCAGAGAGTGGTGGAAAGAAAACTCATCCATTGGGCACTATGGCAGAAAATGGGTCCATTGACATGTATTTTATTATTGACTTCTAATTGCCCTACAGCCAGCTGTAATATGTGTCAACTTAATACATGGACATATAAATCAATTTATGGGATTGGTTTATCACATCCCTGGGCTAAGGGGTCCCCAGATAGCTGGTAAAACATTATTTCTGGCTGTGTCTGTAAGGGCATTCACATGGAAATTAGCATTAGAATCTGAAGACTGAGTAAAGAAGATCACTCAGAAGTGCTCCCCATGGCCTCAGCACCTGCCTGCCTGCCTGCTCGCCTAGGGGTTTGAGCATCGGGGTGACCAAAGGAGTGAGCCACACCCCTGTCACCTGCCCTATGGGAAGGATAAGGGAACTCTCCCATTTCAATATGATGTCTGCTTTTCTGCCCTAGTACTTGGGCTAGGTGTGGGCTCTAGCAAGGATCAAAGGTCTTTGTACAAGGTGAAGAAGGCAGGTAAGATTTGAATTCAAGTAGGGCTGCCCTGAGGCCAACATGACATAGTGCAGCACCCTTACCAGTGGACAAAGGGGTGGTTCTGACTCAGTGAACCCAGAAGGGGAAATGCTATCATTCAGCTCCCCAAGGTTTTTACCTAGGCAGGGCAGTTACAGAAGAGACAGTCCGTGTTTCCCTCCCTTCTTAGGAAACCCAATCACCAATGCCACACCCACTTCACAGACAGCTTAATTCACCAGCGAGTGCCGCTTGGTGAGACATATCACATGTGGTCTTCTAGGAGTCAGCTGCTCGCTGGCCAGAGAGATAGGAGACTCCTACCCCCAAGCCAGAGGATTGGAACAGTTCAAGTGGCCAACTGTGGGTCTGGAGAAGCTTTGATGGTGGAGGGGGCTGTTGGCTTGGGTCTTATGGAATAAACAGAGTTTAGATGGGTGGATGGGGGAGTGATTCCAGGTGGGGAATCAGAGGTACAATGTAAGAAAAACATAGTGGGGGAACAGTGAGGAAACTGGCCCAGTGGAGACCCATGTTTCCTGTTCGAAGGGACAGGTGGATTAATTCACTGGCTCTGTGCATGCCCCATCCCATGACTTTATAGTTCCTTGCACCAAGAGACTGGAATATATTTCCTTGAGCTTTCACTTTGGGCTTGGCTGTGTGTATTTATTTGGCCAGCAGAATAAAGTAAGAGTTACAGTGTTCCAGTTCTGAGCTGAGCCTTAAGGGGCCTCACATGTTTCTTTTTTAAAAAAAATTTATTTATTATACTTTAAGTTCTGGGGTACTTGTGCAGAACATGCAGTTTTGTTACATAGGTATACATGTGCCATGGTGATTTGCTGCATCCATCACCCCATCACCTACATTAGGTATTTCTCCTAATGCTATCCCTCCCCAATCCCCCCACCCCCAAAAGCCCACCAATGATAGACTGGCTAAAGAAAATGTGGCACATATACACCATGGAATACTATGCAGCCATAAAAAAGGATGAGTTCATGTCCTTTGCAGGCATATGGATGAAGCTGGAAACCATCATTCTCAGCAAACTGACACAAGAACAGAAAACCAAACACCACATGTTCTCACTCATAAGTGGGTGTTGAACAATGAGAACACATGGACAAAGGGAAGGGGCCTCACATGTTTCTGCCTGCTCTCTGTATCACTGTCATCATCATGAGATGCATCTTCCTGGGATTGTCTTTCAGAGCTGGAAGAGAATGAGACACATATGAAGCAGAGCCAGCCACTCCAGCCAAGCCTAGATGGAATCAGCCAGGCCAGCTGAGCCCGCATCAGCACAACTGCAGATGCGTGAGCTACATAAATTCTTATTGTTGCACCCACTGGGATTTTGTGGTTGTAACACAGCAGTAAGCATGAGACTTGAGAAGCAAATGCACCGTTTATTTTAGCCTCTTTTTCCTTTTTGTAAAATCATCCCAGAGAAAGTAGATGATTTCTTCAAGGCTACACAAGTTAGCAGCAGAATCAAGGCTAAGATAGAATACTTCTGCGCTCCAGGGACAGAGTCCATCACATCACGTGAATTTTTTATTCCAGATATTCATGTACAGCAATGTCTGGAGGCCAGGAAAACTTTCCTTCCTGGTTGGTGAGGTCTTAGGGTTTCAGCCTACACCAGTGCTCAGCCATTAACCAGATTGATACGGCCGTTTGCCGTAACATTTAGCAACCTCTCCATCAAATAAATGGCCAGAGAGGCTCCTGACACTTCTAGTATCAAAGAAGAGAAACCATATTCTGCAGCTTTACAAGGTTGTCTGAGCAAGACCTAGTAAAGGGATTGGAATGAACTGAGGCTCTGTGGTGGAATCTGTGGTGTTTCTCTGCCTCACAGTCCTTCAGAGCATCCTTTGGATGGTATCATAGGGTAAAAGGGCAGGGGCGGCCACACCCAGGGCCATCTGGCTGTGTTACTCACCCACTCTGGTCCTTTGTTTCTTCATCTGTCCGTCAGACGAGCCACTTTGCTACTCTGTGATTTTATCATCCAAAGGACTTCCATCATGAATGACGGAAGGAGTAAGTGGGAAGATGTGGGGAGAATAGCAGGCTTGGTGTTAAGGTCAGGGATTCCCTCATTTTCCTTTGTCCCCTCTCACTCTGTTATTCTGCTCTTCCTTCTAGTTTTTTATCCTGCTGGCAAGTCTCCTTCAAGGACCACATTGACTGATGCTTCTTTCACTTCTGAAACATATGCCCAAATGGGTCCTTCCTAACTTCTCCTCTGCCTTCTCACTGCAAAGCCTGCTGTGAGACAATGGGTCAGTTGTCTCTCTATGCCTCAGTTATAACCTCTCTCACTCTATGCCTCAGTTTCCTCATGTGTGACATGAGGTTATTATATGAGATTATGTTATACATATATGGGTTATATATTACACACACATATTACATACGTACATTGTACACATATTACACACACACACAGAACACATACATACGTGTATACATATACGTAATACACATACGCATGTATATAGGTGGACATGCACATATAGGCATATACATGGCCACACATATACAGATAAATGTACATATATACATGTATACATACATGTGCACACGTACACACATACATCTGCACATGTATACATATACATTCATACAGACAGACATACACATACACGTATACACATGATGTGTGCATGTGTAGATATGCATGATACACATGTATACATATATGTACATGTGTGTATATGTATACGTGTATGTATATACATATGTGTGTATGGATATACAATATAAATATATTACATATACTATATGGGATTATGTTACACATATGTAGGGTTACTATGAGAATGAGGTATTCTATAATTTGTGAGAATTATATGAGTGATACAGGCATGCAAGTGCTTAGTGAAGTGTTGGGTGTATAATGAGCACTAAATAAAGATTACCTATGATTAACATCCTCACTGCAGCCTTCTGGCAGAGAGGGTTATTAATCTTATTCTACCCAGGGGTTGATGTACTAGAGAAAGTAGGATACGAAGTCAACATCTTGGAGGGGTGAGCAGAGCCCTTGAGTGTATCTTGACCACAAAACCTTCTCTATGGAAGGAAACTCTGGGTTTGGAGACAGAGATCTCCAGGGAATTACAGGTGGGAGAAGAGAATCCAGGAAGAGGGAAGAACATGGTCCAAGGCCTTGAGTAGGAACGATCAAAGATCAAAGATCTGAAAGTCCAGCAAAACTGGGAAAACAGGGTATTGGAGGAAAGAAATCGGGAGATGAGGCTGGACAGGAAAGAACCACAGCTATAGAATTGTGGGCTGTTAAGAGAGAGCGCTTTATGAAGAACCTTTTAAATAGTTGACTGGGTTTAAATTCGAGAGTGGAAAGGGACTATTTTACGAAAGATTTAACCATGTACAACCAAATGTCATCAGGCTCATTATCGTTACTTAAGTCATTATTCAGCTGTAAATTGCTGGTATTGCTGCATTTAGCCTTATGGTAGAATTCTTCTTTGGAGTTAAATATACTTAGTAACAATTTGATTTTTCTTTTGACATTAGAGTGATTTAATATGAAACGTGCACAATAACCACATGTCAAAAAGACATAAAAATTCAAGAGAGGTGGAGAGGGCCTGTGTATGTATGTGTGTGTGGTGGTGACATTGGTGGTGAGGATGGTATTGGTGGGGAAAAGGGTGCGTTGGGAAATCTGACTCCACAGAGCTGAAGAAGGTAGAACTTATTTCCAGTCTCAGTCCCCAGTCTCAGATGCCTCTTGAGTTTTAAGTGGCAAAGAGTGAGAAAACATGGAAAGGGCTGAAGGACTCTCTTAAATCCTCGATATTCAAAGTGTTGTCTACCTGGGTGCTTGTTAGAAAAGCAGAATCTTAGCTCCCACCAGACTTGCTGAAGGAGAACCTGCATTTAACAAGATGCCCTGATGATCTGTGTGCACAGTAAACTTTGAGAAGCTCTGACTTACATGACCATTGTTCAGGCAGGGAAGCAGAAATGGTCTGTTCGATTTAGATGGTATAAGCATCAAGGGTTTATCTAGATTTTCAGTGTGGTGTGAACTTTGAAGTCGAATAGACTTGGACTTAGACTTTCTGGCTCTCCCATTTGCCTTGGGAGAGTCCTTGGCCTTCTGGTGCCTTGGCTTTCCCATCCAGGCAATGGGAATAATAGAACTAGCATGCAGTTGTGATGATTAAATGAGAAAATACAAGTAAAGCACCTGGCACACAGCTGAGGTTCAGTAAATGATAATTCTGTTATTCTTCCCCAAGACACTGGCAGCAGTTCTTTCTGAATAGGTGAGCATGTACAAGGCAACTCAGTGACAAAAAAAATCCCTAAAATTTATTGAGCACCTACTATGTGTCAGGCACTCTCTGCTCACGGTGTGGTCACTAAGCAGTTTTAGTTTGGAGCCAGACTGCCTGGTGCAAAGCCTGCTGTGAGACAATGGGGCAGTTATAGAAATGCTCTGTGCCTCAGTTTCCTCATTTGTGACACGGAGATAACAATCTTGCCTATTTCTTTATGAGAATTATATCAGTAATCCACACATGTTCAGTGCTTAGTGAAGTGTTTGATACACAATGGGTACAGAATAAATATTAGCTATTATTAGGAAGCTAATTTTATCCCCACTATAAGCTTCTGGAGGAGAGGGCTATTATTTCTATTCTATAGTTGGAAGAGTGAGAGGCCAAAAAAACTTGCTGAAGGCCATGTGGCTAGTAAATGGTCGAGTCAGGATTTAAACCCATATTTCTTAGCCTCAGATACCAGGTACCTCATCAACTTGTAGTTCTGTTCTAATATTCAGAGGCCAGGAGAGTAACCCTGCAGCCAGACCAGCTGCCCCATGAGTTGCTCTCAGCTTCCTTCCTTCTGGTAGGAAGGGGAAAACCAAATGGAATTGGAAGAAATCAAAGTGCCAGCCCCAGGATGTAGAAAGGCAGACTCTCAAAGCACTTGTGCTGTATTTAATGCGTCCCTTTGAAATGCTCTGCTCATAACCTGTCAGGGGTAATTTGGAAACATGTGTTCAAGGAGGTGAGTGTTGGCTGCTCCCTGACACTGGCTCTTCTATTATATATACAGTGACAGCCACACAGATCAACTCAGGCATGACTTATTTACGGGGCAGCCCGGCCCCAGCTGAACGAGTCCTCAGTGCATGCAATAGCTTTCACTA
Source organism: Cacajao melanocephalus (assembly GCA_963573385.1). NCBI lineage: Eukaryota > Metazoa > Chordata > Mammalia > Primates > Pitheciidae > Cacajao > Cacajao melanocephalus. The sequence continues at coordinate 21,124 of CAUYLG010018123.1, forward strand.
GAAAAAAGGGAATGTGCAATTTGGGAAGGTAATTATTTTTTTGTAAGTTCATTTATAAAAGTGAATTTCTAATTACCAGTGGAAGGAAAGAAATATTTTCGGTTAAAATTTCAGGTTGAAATATATAAAGGGACCTTGTACTACACTGGAAACCAGGAGTCCTGGGTTCAGGGTAGCTTAGTGTATTCCTCCAATTTCAAGTCTGTGCATCTCACCAGCTGAGTGACCTCGGACAAATTGCTTCCCCCTTCTGAGTTTCAGTTTTCTAATTAGTAAGACCAGCAATCCAATTGTCCTGGGAAGATTAAATGAGATATCATACTTAGCTTCATGCAAAACCTGGTGTGCAGTAGGTGTCTGATGCACATCAGCTATTAGCAATAACAGTTGCAGTACTGGGTTTGTGACCTGGGGTAAGTTCATCCCCTTTTCAGTGCCTTACCTTTTAAAAATGAGACGGTGGGATAAGATGATTTTTTTTGGTTTCCTTCAGCCATGTTGCGCATTTTTCTTAAGTCTTTTTGTTTTGCATGCCCTAATGGACAGGAGAAATACTCTATCTGAATTTAATCCATCTGTGTATTCATCTCTACATCTGAATTTATCTCTGTATCTATTTACTGGTATCTATTGTCTGTCTATCTATCTATCTATCTGTCTGTCTGTCTGTCTGTCTGTCTATCTATCTTTTTTTTTTTTTTTTTTTTTGCAACAGAGTCTCACTCTGTCACCCAGGCTGGAATGCAGTGGCACAATCTTGGTTCACTGCAACCTCTGCCTCCCACATTCAAGTGATTCTCATGCCTCAGCCTCCCAAGTAGCTGGGATTACAGGCATGCACCACCACGCCCAGGTAATTTTTGTTTTTTTAGTGGAGATGGGGTTTTACCATGTTTGTCAGGCTGGTCTTGACCTCCTGACCTTAAGTGATCCCCCCACCCAGGCCCCACAAAGTGCTTGGATTACAGGTGTAAGCCCCTGTGCCCAGCCTGTCTGCCTGTCTACCTATCTATCTATCTTACCTATCTATTTCTGTCTAATCTATCTGTATATCCATCCATCCATCCATCCATCCATCTATCCATCCATCCATCCATCCAATCAGAGGCTCATTTCCTAAAGATTGAAGAAATAATCTGAAAAACTTTTAAGGCATTTTCATATCTTGAGACTAAGCAGAGTATAAACTTGCCATTTGGGTAGATATGTAATTTCAGGCAAAACATTCCCTTCTCAACTCATATCCACCTTTATAAACAAATTAGAGATCTTGACATTGGATTAATTGCTAGGCATTTGCTGATTGTCCAGCTTTCTTTCCCTGTCTTTCTGTTTGGTGACAGTTTGAAAGGAGTGGCCTAAGTCTAACAAAATCCACTCTAGCACCAAATGTCTAAAGCCTAGCCTTTGTTTCCCTTAGACTAACGTCTCGAAATAAAATCGCGATTAACAACACCTTTAAGGTAGGCATGTTGTCTAAAATATTTTAATGGATTTCAATGAAATTTATTCTGTAAAGAGAACTAATGGAGAGATGTAATTTTCATAAGCAATAGTTATCGCAGACATTATTGTGCTCCCCAGGAGAGAGAGAGAGAAGGAAAAAGAGAAGAAAGAATGAGAGGATAACTCAAGGCTGAGTGTGTTGTTATGAATGACAGTAATTATACCTTGCATTTGAGTGCTGTTCTGTGGCATTCAAAGCACTCATACACACCCTTTCTTATTTCACTCTCACAGCCACTTTCTAAAGACAAAGTGATTTTCTCACTATGCAGATTGGGAGCTGAGGTTCTGAGAGGCTTGCACAGTCACCCCTCTGGTAAACCAAAGAGCTAGGGTTTCCACGCAGTTTTCTAGGCTCAAAGATCAGTGCTCTTTAAATGACAACACAGCCTTCCTAGCATAAGCCCAGGATAAAGGTTTCCATCTTGTTTTCCCCATCTCCTTGGCCCACGTGCCCTGGAATGGTTGAGAAGTGGGTTATTTGGTGAACAGAATATCCAACTTAACTGGGAACTGCCCCGGAAAACATACACTTTCAGATCATTTTTAGAAAGTTGGAACACATTTTATTATAAAACTCCTTAGTGGGGAAAGATCTTCTTTTGTTTCAGAGAGCACTTTAAAATCTCATAAGGGCTGAGCATGTTGTGGTTAAGAGCATCAACTGTTCTTTTAAAATTCTGAGAAACCTTTCTTGTTACTTTGAGAAAGTTGCTCATATTCTGAATAAACAGATGTTTGCTGAACTTACGCTGCACTCCAAGTAAATACTCCAGTATTGCAGAGGAAGCCTCTTCACTTTCTTCATTTCTCTTGTATCTTTCCAGTCTCTTGCTGTGTTGGCATATGTATTAGTCTGGAGCAGTGTGACTTAATTAATTGATTAATGAATTCAGTCAACTATATTAAACAGGGGAACTTAGGGCTAAATGCTCTGAAAGAATTTCCTGTGGCCTTCCCACTTCTTGGGTGGAAGATCAGAGATGTGGAGAGCAGTTTCTTCAGTTTAGGAAAACCAGCATGGCAGCTCTTGTTCCAAGACAGTGTTTTTGTTGCTGGGATCCAGAATTCTCCAGGCCATGAATTCTGGCCACCTGCTCTCATCTCCTCCAGAAGAAGTAGGAAGGAGGAGAAGATGAGGTGGAGGAGAGAGAGAGAGAAGAAGGAGAAGGAGAAGGAGGAAGAAAAGCAAAGGGAGAAGGAAGACAAAGAGGAAAAGAAGAAGGGAGGGGGAAGAAGGGAGAAGAGGAGGAGTCGAGGAGAAAGAGAGAAAGATGAGGAGAGAGCAAATCTGTATACAGGGCGAGATGTCTAACAGTTCCTTCTCAGGTTTCTCCAACCTTTCTCCTTCCAGCTGGGTTTCTTGCTTTGCATTCACAGCAGGTATGTTTACAGGACTTTCTGTGCAAAGAGAAAGTAGTTTTAATGCAGCATATATATCCTTGCTGGACAAAGGTAGTCCTAGGTGGATCTATGTTATGTAACTAGATGTGCTCATTGCTTTAACTGGAAAGAAAAGAGTCTATTCCTGAACAGAATTGCCTCTTTTCCCCACCTCCCCTTGCTGCTCACCTCCTTTTTTTTGAAGGCTCATGTTTGTTTGATTGTGTGTTTATTTGGTTAGCCTGTCACTTTGTTGGGTCTGGGATAAAAGCAGTACACAGAAAGTGTAAGAGAAACTAGACTTTGATTTCTGTTTCTTAGGAGGAAATAAATGTGAATCCTACATAGCATTTTGGGTAGTACAGAGGACAGTGTGTCTTTGATGCAAGCAGATGCTGTGTTGCATTACGTGTTTGTTACTCAGGTGCTGGTGTTGAGTGGACCAAGAGACAAAAGAACCATGGGACTTGATTAAGGTCAGACAGGAAGAAGAGAGAATGCTAAGGTAGATTTCCCAGAGGCCCCCGATTCTGAATTCCTGTGGTAAAAATTGAGCCTCCTCTGTTCTCTCTAGGCATCACTATCCATCTCACATCACTGTAACCTTATGGAAAACTGCAAGATGGTTATTTATATTACAGCAGTGTCTCTGGAGCAGAGGATGCTTTTAGATGGTTCCTGAATAAACTTAAAAGACATTCAGAATTTTATGTATATTTTAATGACAATTAGGAGACGAAATTTAGCTAGTATGCTAACCTCATGTTCTCATCAGTAATATAAAGTTTCCTTTTAAAATGAATCAAGTAAAATGTAGATTCTGTTTGAAGAGAAATATTAAGCAAATAATAGAGCAGTGATGCACCAATATGACAGAAAATTGTGAAGGCAGTACTTGAATGATTGGAGCATGGCAAATAACCTCTTTAAAAAAATCCCCAATGATACTTTCTGTTAAATTTTAAAGATACCCAGATGAGGAGCCTGGACTTTGATTATGCTTACTTGGCTAGAAGCAATACCTTGTAGCCTGGAAAGAAAAACACGCTATTAATGACAACATTTATAAGGATGTAGGTAAGGGCAGTGGGTAGTGAATGTTTATAACTTTTTATCTACTCAACGTCTAACACATTTACTATATTTAGGGGATCATTAACAGCTGAACTTGAAGATATAGTTGGCTGCTGCTTCTGCTATGGAACCTAGAAGGCCAGAATTTGCTTCCCATGATCTCTGGATGATAGAGTGTGGGCTTTTTAGACCCAAGTTCAGCTAATAATATGTTTCTTCCTAGGTCCTTGAGTCTGCTGACGTAAAGAACAAGCTGCAGAGGAGGTGGAGGCACTCTTAATGGACTCTTTCAAGGGTGAGAGTTTAGATGATTTTGACTGCTTAGTTTCCCTTGATTTTTGTTTCCCCATTTTCAAAGTCTAATTTTCTCTTTGATTTTGTGAGCTATTGGGGAATCTTCTAATAGTCCCTTTACTGGTTAAGTTAAATAGAGTTCACTTCTGTTGTTTAAAACTTGGAACCTAGTACCAGGAGGGAGTCTAGCTGGTGGTTACAGCACAGATTCCAAACTCAGGCTACTTGAATTCAAATCCAGGATCAACCACTATGAGTTGTGGACCTCTAAATAGACTCTTCCAAAATGGGAATTGTAATGGGGTCTACTTCATAGAATTTCAGGCAGATTAAGTGAGACAAACCTCTAAAATGGACTTTATCACAGAGCAAGAGCTTAGTAAGTACTGGCTATTATCATAACGAGAATGTGGAATTATAGAGGGGCAAGAAAGACGTATTTCTCTTTGTGGCTACGTCAAGCTTCTCCAAGAAGCCCCAGAACAGCAGTTGTCTAGTGATATGGAAGCTACTCAGAGGCATTTACCAAGGAGTGCTTCCTTTGCCCATGAAACAAACGAGTGTTCAGAACATCTAGAATTTTAGCACCTGGGACAGCACCACTTCCAGAATCAGTGGATGAAGACTCCAGTCTAGAGTGGTATGCTGTACAATATGGTGGCCACTAGCCATAAACTGAAAATTCAGTCCTCAGTCACACTGGTCATATTTCAAATGCTTAATAGCTACAGATAGCTAATGGCTATCATATTGGACAGCACAGAAGAATGTTTCCATTGCCGCTACAAGTTCTATGGGACGGTATTGATGTAGATGATCTGGTTTGGCATAGCTACCATTAATAATGGGGTCTTACATGTCCCAAGAGCTGTGTTAAGCTGTTTATATACGTTATCTTATTGAATCCTTGCAACAAGATGGTAAGGCCTGGACTACCATTGGCCCCACTTTACAGATGAGAATATCGAGTCTTAGGGCTGGACGCAGTAGCTCATGCCTGTAATCCCAGCACTTTGGGTGGATCACCTGAGGTCAGGAGTTAGGGACCAGCCTGGCCAACATGGTGAAACCCCATCTCTAGTAAAAATATTTTTTAAAAAATAGTCAGATGTGGTGGCGGATGCCTGTAATCCTAGCTACTCAGGAGGCTGAGAGAGGAGAATTGCTTGAACCCAGGAGGTGGAGGTTGCAGTGAGCCAAGATCGCACCATTGCACTCCAGCTGGTCAACAAGAGTGAAACTCTGTCTCATAAAAAGAAAATTGAATATTGTGTCTCAAATCACCTTTGTGACCAACCAAAGGTCAACATAGCTAGTTAAATGAAAGAAGTGGTATTGAAACCAGGTGTGCCTGACTTCAGAGCTTGAGTGTTACTCTGTTACATGACATGAATTTTCTCATATTCTAAAGTATGTTTTATTCATATTTAGCTTATGGCCCTGCAGCAGCCATTGCCCTGTTGGCTTACAGTGTTTCTCAGCAAAGACCTCATTATATTCACACCAAACAAGAGCACTCCCATGGATATCTATATTTCTCAAAGCTCAGGTTAAGACGGGAAACTTGAGGCCACTCTTCCCATTTTATTTTTCTCATTCCATGGGGGTGGAGGGGGCTAGGCATTGTGCTAATTTTTGAGTACACAATAGTGACCAACATACTATTTTGATTTAATGGGATTTACAGGGAAGAGGTTGAGAAGAGCATGGATCATATACATAATGTGTGATAACAATGCCATGAAAAAGCAATATAAGGGCTAATGAGACAGGAAGGCCTACTGTAGTCTGGGGTTCATGAGGGAGTGTTCAAGGAAGAGTCTTCTGAAGAGGTGATGTTTGAGATGAGATGTGGAAAGTGAATAGGAATTAACAAAAAGCAAAGGAAATAACACATACAAAGGCCCTGAGTGGCTAGGAGCAAGGTGCATTCAAAAGGAGGCAGTGGTTAAAGAATGATGAGAGATCAAATGACACAGAAATAAAGTCGGTGAGGTAACAGGAGTGAGATCACAGAGAACCTTATCAGCTGTGTTTAGGAGTTTGAATCTCTCATGATGCCTCAGTTTTAAAGTGTGGGTTGTGGGTAATGATGCAATCTCATATGTGTCTTAAAAGAGCATTCTGGCTACAGACTGAAAAACAGAGAATGAGGGGAATGGCAAGGGGGAACTGAATGCAGAGATCTAGTTGGGAGGCTATGTCTTCCCTGAATGGATGGCACCAGGAAGGAACCCCAACAGTGAAAGAAAAGTCTAATTAAGAAGACCCAGTTCACATCTTTACTGAAGTTTCTCAGCAATTGTCATGAGAGATTCCATGTACGACCTAGAGCAGACCTTTACCCTAGCCTCCTCTCCCTCTTTCCCTTGACGTATTGGTCCTCAAGATAGTTTCTCCTCTACTTTCTCAAATCCAGAACTTTTAACTCTCAACTCAGCCGTGGTGTGCAGTGTGGTCTTGCTAACCTACTTGCTTCAATTTATATTTTTAGATTAACACTGCCCCTCTGACTTCTGTAATCTGCCTCTCCTATCACTCACTACTTAGACCCAGAAAATGTACATTCTTAGCAAACAGGAGGAGAAGGAAAGGCAGCAAATACGTATGGTATTAGTCCATTTTGTGTTGCTGTAAAGGAATACCTGAAGCTGCATAATTTATAAAGAAAATTATTTGGCTCACTGCATAAAAACTATAGTGCTGGCATCTGCTTCTGGTGAGGGCTTCAGGAAGGTACAATCAAGGTGGAAGGCAAAAGGGATTGTGGGTATGGCCCAGGTGAAAGAGGGAGCAAGTGAGAGGGGAAGAGGTACCAGCATCCTTTTAATAATCAGCTCTGATGTGAACAAATAGACTTAGAACTAATTCATTACCATGAGGAGGATATCAAGCCATTCATGAGGGTTTTACTCTCATGACCCAAATACTTCCCACCAGGTCCACTTTCAACAGTGGGGATCACACTTCAACATGAGATTTGGAGGGGACAAATATCCAAACTATATCATGTATCTAATATTACAGTTTTTCTTTTATTGGTGGCTCTTTGGTTTAGCCAACTACTCTGCCTCTCTTTTCTGACTTACCAGATGGTGTATGTCCATTCCCGTCAATACTCTCCTGATTCCATTTTGGAACCCAGATGTCATGCAGTTAAATCTGGCTTTTGCCACTTATTTTTGATGAGACAAAGATAAGCAACTCAGAAGCTTCAATGTCTTCATCTGTAAAATGGGGATGTCATGTAAAAATGGTTTGTCACGTAAGCTGATTGTTTAGTATTCATAAAGTGCTTGGCCCAGAGCATAATACGTAGTAATAGTCATTGTTATCATCATTATCAGTCTCATCACCACCATTATCCTCATCACCATCATTATCATCTACATCATCATCATCATCATCACCATCACCATCATTATCTTCACCATCATTATCATCACCATCATCACCATTATCATCTTCATTATCACCACCACCATCATCATCATTATCACATCACCATCTTCATCTTCAGCATTATCATCACCATAACCATCATTACCATCATTATCTTCATCATCACTACCACCAACATTTTATCATCATCATCATCATCATCATCAATCCTCATCCTCATCCATGGTTTTGGATAAAGAGACTCTCTTTTAGCCCTAGCCCCTGGGATCTTGCTGGCCAGGCTAACTCTCTCCCAGCCAGTGAAGATAAATGTGGGCAGAGAAAAGTGTGGGCCCCTCTTTCCATCTGTCTTTATAACCACCTTGACGTTGAGGTCTATACTTCCATGGACTGGCTTCCTCAGGTTGGGTTTGCCTTTTCTCCTTCCATCCGGGGATATCTGGGGATAAGTCACACAAAAGAAGCTACAGGGTCCTCTTCTTGGCTGGATTCAGCAATCCTGCCACACATCATGGTCTCCCTTGGCTCCATCCTTGAGGATGAGGTGATGTCATGGTCCTCTTGCACCTGATGCCAGAGCTAAGGACACCTTGAAAGGGAATGTGTTTGAGGTAATATTTGCCCAAGAACAACTTGAAGGGAACTGATCCTAAAAGGGGCACTTTGAACACCGCTTGAGGACACCACCTCATCTTTTTAGTGAGGATGTTTTGCTACTGCAACTATTCTTCCTTTTCCTGTTCCAATACTTTTGATTTCCCTTATTAACGAACTTTTCAAAACATTCTGTTACACATTTTACACTTTATTTATTTATTTAGTTTATTGATTATTGTCTGTCTCCCTTCAGTAGGATATAAACTTTACACAGGACGGGATGTTTGTTTTATCCACTGCTCCAACTGCCTGACATGGAGGAGGGGCTCCATAAATTAATGTTAGAGAATAAATGAATGAGGAAGCCTGTGTCTTATTTTGAAATATCTCTCTTTAATTCTGCATTTCAGTTTTTAGATGGGAGAAGCTAATGTTTAGATGAAAAGGTGACTGCAGGTAAGCAGCTTAATTAATATGGATACCCTTTTAGGAGGAGGATGACTCCTTTCCTCTTTCTTTCATTACTAGTCTTTTTTCTTTTCATTGGATCTACATTCTTTACAGTTCATCCATTTTTGCTTTCTCCCTCAACTTTCCCAGTCACTCAGCAGAAGCTGTGTATACTCTACAGGTTTGTCATCAGGGCCTGGAACTGGCTGAATGAATGGACAACCCAGTGTGAAAATCTCCCCATATTTAGGGAAGGATCCTTTCTCTAAGCTGGCCAAAGATGCCTGTTCTTTTCTCTGGGATAGAATTTATGCGAACAAGGCTGTTATAGTGGTTAGAAACATAAATTCTGGCAAACAAACCCGTTTTTTTTGTTTGTTTGGTTTTTTTTTTGAGACAAAGTCTTGCTCTGTCGCCCAGGCTGGAGTGCAGTGGCACAATCTCAGCTCACTGCAACCTCTGCTTCCCAGGTTCGAGGGATTCTCCTGCCTCAGCCTCCTGAGTAGCTGGAATTTCAGTGTGTGCCACCACACCCGGCTAATTTTTGTATTTTTAGTAGAGATGGGGTTTCACCATATTGGCCAGGCTGGTCTTGAACTCCTGACCTCATGATCTACCTGCCTCGGCCTCCCAAAGTGCTGGGATTACAGGCATGAGCCACCACTCCTGGCCCCAAACCTGATTTTTAATCCATCCATTATACATTAGTAGGGTAACTGTTGGGAATTCACTTCACCTCTTTAATGCCTTGATTTTCTAATCTGCAAAATAGGGATAATGGTAGTACCCACTTTCTTGGGGAAGTTGTGAGAGTTAAATGAGGTAATGTAGTTCCGTGTAGTCCTAGGTACTGTGGGTTGATGGAGCAGTTCAGAGGAAAGTGTTATCAGTATCTTCCTGTTTTTTCTGTGATCCCTTTCCAAAGACTAGGGCAGTGTTTATATTTCTAATAGTCAAATGCATTTTGGGAAGATGATTTTTTATTTTTGTTTCTGGACAATTTTAGGGGAATAATAATTTTTATGTCTTCCCACTTCACACACTTTGTTAGTTTAATTTGTGTTGCCTTTTTCATGTTTTCCCATTTTTGATATAAGGGAATCTTCTTAGCCAATTAAAGTGTTTCTGACCTAAGGCTTTGGTGGCAGCGAAATGACATGCTTAGCTCTATTGTTCAATAGGAATCCTCGCCTTTTAGGGGAAATCTGATGCTTCCATTATTCATGCTCAGGAATGAGGGTAAGCAAACCTTTAAGGATCACAGGCTTAATTCTTTCTAGTTAAAGGCAGACACAATATGCTACAAGATCCTGCCGATGTGGGAATCCGGCTGTACTCCAGTCTGGAACCTCATCTTTCACTCCGTTCTTTTTGCTCTCTTCTATTTGGTTTTTATCAGCCTTTTTAGGTTTTATGTGTGTGTGTGTGTGTGTGTGTGTGTGTGTGTGTTCTGAAAATATTTTACTTCTCCTACCATAGGGCATTTGTATACTCTCTTTTCATTGCCTTGCCTTGAACAATCTACTCTTCTCTTTTCCCTTAAATTGTTAACTTCTATGCATTTTTGAGATATTATCCTAAAACCACATATGCCCAGCTTCCTTCTGGTGTTGGGACAGGGGCATTAGTTGATGTTAAACAAATTAAGAAAAAGTCAAAGAGTGATTCAGATGGAGATCAAAATACATCTTTGTTAAATCAGAAAAGCTGACATTGGAGAATATGGCTCATTTCTGTGGGCAAGAGTTTTATACCGAATCCAGAATTAACTAAACTCACCACTTAGTCACAGACATCATCTGACCCCACAGGATGCCCCATGGCGGTCTTGCCTTTGTAAAACTTCAGCATGTATAGGCAACAAAAGAAAAAATAGATCAATTGCAGTATATCAAAATTTTGAACTTTTATGCATCAAAGCACACTATCAACACAGTTAAAAGGGAACCCATGGAATTGGAGAACATATTTGCAGATTATATACATGATAAGAGATTGATATCCAGAATATATAAAGAACTTCTACAACCTAACAATAAGCAAACAAAAAAACATGATTTAAAAATGGAGGAAGAACTTGCATAGACATTTCTCCAAAGAAGGTATACAATTGGCTGATAAGCACATGAAAAGATGATCAACATCAATAACCACTAGGGAAATACAAATCAAAACCACAGGGAGTTACCACGGGCCACCCACTAGAAGATAAAGGCTATTGTTTTTTTAAAAGGAAAATAACAGGTGTCAGTGAGAATGTGGAAACACTGGAACCCTGTGTATGGCTGGTGGGGAAGTAAAATGGTGTGATCACTACGGAAAACAGTATGGTGGTTTCTTAAAAATTTAAAAATGAAATGTTCATGTGGTCCAGCAATTCCGTTTCTGAATATGTACCTAAAACAATTGAAAGCACAGACGTGAACAGCTATTTTTGCATCCGTATTTATAGCCGTATTTTTCACAATGGCCAAATGAGGAAGTAATTCCAATGTCCATTGATAAATGAATGTCATTAAATGAAACAAAATGTCATATATTCACATAATAAAATATTATTCAGTCTTAAAAAAAAAGGAAATTCTGACACATTCTACAATATGGATAAGCCTGGAGACATTATACTAAGTGATATAAGCCGGTCACCAAAATACAAATGCTGTATGAGTTCACTCATGTGAAATATCTAAAGTTGTCAAACTTAGAGAGACAGAAAGTAGGATGGTAGCTACCAGGGGCTGGGGAGAGGGAGGATGGAGAGTTGTTTATTGGGAACAGTTTCGGTTTAGGGAAGATGATAAAAGTTCTGCAGATGGATGGTAGTAATGGTTGTACAGCAATGTGAATGAACTTCATGCCACCGAGGTGTACCTTAAACATGGTTAACATGGTAAGTTGTGTTATATATATTTACCACAATAAAAACAAAACAAAAAATGTAGCATGGAGGAACAGAGCAAAGCAGGTTTTCTGTGGTGGTTAGCTCCTAAGAGGAAGGAGAAGGAAAGGGTCCAACAGCAGTTCTCTCCCTAATTTACCTGTGGAGGAGGATGGAGGGAGGTTAGGACTGATTGATTAATGGAATTTTCTGCACTTGGAAAGCAGTGTGGGGTAGAAAAGAAGAATCTCCAACACTCTTCTGAAACCAGCCTTTTCCTTTTCCTGTTTGATGTAGAACCTTACATTTTTCCTACATGGCTGTTATCTCAGATTATAATTCTACTTCCATTTGTGTAATCATTTAATGTATTTCCCTTTTATAAGGTTAGATAATATGAAATTGCCATTCTTTTAAGTAAAAAATGATTGAATGTTTGCAATCTCCTATGGTTCAGTGCTCAATAGAGAGTAAGCACTTTAAGCTTGAAGAATGGGTCTGTTCTAGATAAGCCATTCACAGACCAAGGCACAGAGCCTGGCTTAATGTAGAAGCATAGCAATTATTATCCTTGTAAATGCATGATATGGGGTGGCTGTGTCCCCACTCAAATCTCCACTTGAATTGTATCTCCCAGAATTCCCACCTGTTGTGGAAGGAACCCAGGGGGAAGTAATCAAATCATGGGGGCTGGTCTTTCCTGTGCTATTCTCGTGATAGTGAATAAGTTTCATGAGATCTGATGGGTTTATCAGGAGTTTCCGCTTTTGCTTCCTCCTCATTTTTTCTCTTGCCACTGCCATGTAAGAGTGCCTTTTGCCTCCTGTCATGATTCTGCGGCCTCTGCAGCCATGTGGAACTGTAAGTCCAATTAGATCTCTTTTTCTTCCCAGTCTCTGGTATGTCTTTATCGGTAGCATGAAAACATACTAATACAATGTAAGTAACTATTTGCTGAATAAATGGACTGGAGTCTCCCACCAAATATTACAAACTAAAATATAAAAAGTTTTAATTCTTTTAAAAAAGAAATGAAGTGAAATGCCCCATGTGGAGTACTAGTACTGTAACTTTTGTTTTGGAGACAGAGTCTCATTCTGTCATCCAGGCTGGAGTGCAGTGGCATGATCATGGCTTACTTCAGCCTCAACTTCCACAGCTCAAGCACTTCTCCTGTCTCACCCTTCCAAGTAGCTGGGACTACAGCTGCTTGCCACCATACCCAGCTAATTTTTTGTATTTTTTTTTTCTGCAGAGATGGGGTTTCACCATGTTGCTCAGGCTGATCTCAAACTCCTGAGCTCAAGTGATCTGCTTGCCTCAGCCTCTCAAAGTGCTGGGATTACAGGTATGAGCCATCACGCCTGGTGCTAATATTATAATATTTAAAGATTAAATATGATTTATAATTTTATATATCTTGATTTTGTTGTCTTGAAAACATATAAAGCAATTTAAGTAAGATAAAATAAACAACACCCCCTTCTAGAATATATATAAGTAAAAATAAAATAAATAACATCACTATGTAGAATATGTATTTTAGAAATAGAACCATGTTCTAATTAATGGATAAGAATCCATTTGTAATTTACTAGCTTAATTTTAGGAACAGACATTTATTTCCTCAAATGAAATTGGGCATAAACTTCTTGTCCCCCAATATTCAGGTGGATATTAAATCTTAGACTGGGATTTGACCCTGTTTTTGCCTGAACCCATATCCTCTCCCATCGTGGCTGTTTTAATTTGGATTAAGTGTTACCGTTTCTCACATTGTACATCAGCTGGGATGATTTGGTAAAAGCAATATTTAGAGCATTGAGGTGTCAGAGAAAGAGCTCGCCCTACTGACCTCACCCTCACTCACATTTCGTAGGGGCGAAGAGTCAAAATTTTCCCTTTTTCTCCCCATATTTCCCTACTACCTTGCCCTGTTAATTGGATTCAAAGTGTATTTCTGGATACGGAATTCTCTTTCTACTAACATTTTTCTCATAGTCTATTTCTGGATATGGAATTCTGTTTCCCCTAACATTTTTCTCATGATCTATGTGAAGAGGCAAAATTGCACCGTGGTTATAAGTGTAGACTGCAATTAGACAGCTTGAGCATGAATCTCAGCTGTCACTTTTGAGTAGTGTGACCTTCGACGAGTTACTTAATTTCTCTATGCTTCAGTTTCCTGATATCCAAAATGAGGGTGAAATAGGCTAAAATGTACAAAGATCTTAGAGGAGACCCCAGAATACGGGAAGAGCTCTAGCAATATTAGTTGTTATTAATATCATTATTAGTAATGTTATTATTACTATTATTATTACTAATTATATAGTGGCAATCACTTGAATCTTTTAGTGTGAGGGAAATCTTTCCAAAAGAATTTCTAGGAGATCAGAGGCAAAAAAAGAAAAAAAAAAGTCAACAAATTTTCCGGAGTGTTTTGAGGGGAATCAGAAGGGAGATAGGGAGCAATCTGAACCTAAATGGCAGGATAAGGCAGATAAAGCAGCAGGAAAATATATATATATATCTCTACATATATATTTATATAGTATACTTATTTCTAAATATATAAAATATATCTCTCTCCATATATATATTATATGTGGTGAAAGAAGAGAGAGAAGAAGGTTCAGCTCCCTACATTTCTATACAATAAGAGAGCGGGTCAATAAGATGCACTGTTTCTCTAACAGCACAAAGCTGTAGATATTGCCCTTAAAAAACAGACCTAATCTTAAGTAGAATGGGAAAAAGCGACAGAGAATCCAAATTAAAAGAGGCAAAATGAGGGGCAATTTTGGGGTTATGGATTGGCGCAAACCTACTGAGAAGGAGAAAGCCTGGCACTTGATATGTAGTAGACACACAATAAAAGATTGTAAGATGAATTTGTTGAACTAAAGCAAATTAGAATTTGGGAGCTCAGAGGTTATGGGGGAAAAGTTGGCATATCTCTGATGGAAACATTTCCACCTAGAAAATGAGATGACACAGAACTGTTAGGTCCAGCATGAGAAGTTCAAGGTGTCAGAGGTGATGTGGACTCAGTGGGTGATGCATAGACATCCTTGGAGGTAGAGAAGGGGAGTTGCACTCTGCATACAGAATCCCAGTATCCCAAATCACCCTGGAGAGGCTGAACGATGCTCTGAGCTGGGTGAGACATGGCTGGAATCTTCTTAATAATGATAGTGGCAGATGATAAGAAAAACAAAATGAGTTCTTCCTGGCGGGGCATAGTGGCTTACGCCTGTAATCCCAGCATTTTGGGAGGCTGAGGTGGGCAGATCACTTGCAGCCAGGAGTTCGAGACCAGCATGGCCAACATGGTGAAACCCCATTTCTACTAAAAATATAAAAATTAGCCCAAGCGTCGTGGCCTGCATGTCGTGTAGTCCCAGCTACTTGGGAGACTGAAGCAGGAGAATCACTTGAACCCTGGAGGTGGAGGTTGCAGTGAGCTGGGATCATGCCACAGGACTCCAGCCTGGGAAGCTTGGAAAGACTCTGTCTCAAAAAAAAAAAAAAAAAAAATTGGTTCTTCTTGTGTGCCAGGTTCTGTTCTTAGCTCTTTAAATGTAAGGACAACCCCTTGACCCAGCACCACTCTCAGTCGTATCTTTTAGATGACATCTTTTATGGCAGGCGGGATTACAAGACAACCTCAGTGACCTCCGCTTTCCAGTGTAATGTCTTGGAGATCCTCTCTCATTCAGTGTGGTAGCACCTGTGACTTCTTACCAACAGAGTACAGCAAAGGTGATGGATCAGGTGTCACTGCCTTCATTGAATTATATGGTATGGCTAAGGTGATGGGATGTCACGGCCTTCACTATCTTTCTACGTATGTGACTCTGAGAATACTCATTTTCACCATCCTCCTGGCCTCAAAGAAGCAAGCCACCATGAGTTCTATAGCCACAAGAAAATGAATTCTTTCAGCAATCTGAATGAATCTGGAAGCTGATTTTTTCTCTATTCAAACCGCTACCTGAGAACACAGCCTAATTGATGCCTCATTGACAGCCTCATAGGGCTCTGAGCAGAAGAGCCAGCTAAGCCATGTCCAGACTCCTGATCCGTGAAAACTTGAGATAATAAATATATGGTGTTTTAAGCTGCTAAGTGCATGATAACTTGTTACATGGCAATGAAAAATAAATGTATCTTTTGTCAAAGAATTAGAGTAATGTACTAGGTTCTACAATTCAGATAATTCAGTGCTCTCCCAAGAGGATCAGACTAGGGCAGGAGAGGTGAAAGTATGATTTGAGGTCCCCCTCCTGGCATGGAACTGCCTGTGTCCAAAAAGTCTCTTCAATTTCTAATTTCCCCATGATGCTTTTGATAGGTTTTGAGTTCCTTAGCCTGTTTGGTTGTCCTGAAAGTAAGGTACTTGCTTATTTATCTGTTATTTCCTCTGAAGTATAAGCTCAGCAAGGGCAGGAACTAAATCTAGTGCCTCTAGTATCTAGCCCAGTGCATGGGTTCAATAAATATTTGTTAAATGAAAATATGAATGTAGAATAGCTGACTGCATACCATCAATCAAGGTAAAAGATTAAGTGACTAAGAGCAAGCAAACTGAGAAGTTAAATGACTTGCTGAAGTATCGTAACCGCATAGTAGTAGAAAAAGGCAAGGTCTCAGTCTTGGAAGGGTCGATGCTATGGAGCAGGAGTCTGAAATCTACAACCTGCAGACAAAATCATCGCATCAGCCATTTTTGTATGGACCACGTGATGATGATAGTTTTCACATTTTTGAATACTTGAAAAAAAAAACCAAAGTAGTATTTTAAGATGTGTGAAAATTACATGAAATTCTAATTTCAGTACCTATAAATAGCGTTTTATTAACACACAGCCACAGACACGCTTACTTGTTTACCTGCTCTCTGTGGCTGTTTTTATGTCACAGTGGTAGAGTTGAGTCCTTTCCACAAAGACCATTTGCTTCACAAAGCCTAAAACATTTAGTTTTGTGGCCTTTTACCGAAAAAGTCATCTCTGGAGTGAGACCATCTGGATTCAAATCCTATCCCTCACGTCTCTGCTCTGTAATCATGGCAGGTCACTGAAATGTTTTGTTTTCTTAACTGTAAAATGAAGATTTAAAAATTCACCTAACCCATACATTGGAGTGAGGATCACCTACCACACATGTAAAATTCCCAACAAATGCTAGTTAACATAATCATCATGTCAGTGTGCCATATCACAGCCAGCTCACGTTGTGAAAATGTACCTTGTCAGAGAAATGTTATAAATGAATATCTGATGTTTATTAGTGCTTTTTGATGATTACAGTTAAGATGCTGGTGACCAGAATAGGCCAGGCACGGTGGCTCATGCCTGTAATCCCAGAACTTTGGGAGGCCAAGGTGGGCAGATCACTTGAGGTCAAGAGTTCAAGACCAGCCTGGCCAACATAATAAAACCCCATCTGTACTAAAAATACAAAAATTAGCTGGGCATGGTGGTGCATGCCTGTAATCCCAGCTACTCAGGAGGCTGAGGTAGGAGAATTGCTTGAACCCAGGAGGTGGACATTGCAGTGAGCTGAGATCACATCACTGCACTCCAGCTTGGGTGACAGAGTAAGATTCCATCTAAAAAAAAAAAAATAGCTGGGCATGATGATATGTGCCTGTAGTCCCAGCTACTCTGGAGGTTGAGGCAGGAGAATTGCTTGAACCTGGGAGGAGGAGGTTGACAGTGAGCTGAGATCACACCATTGCACTCCAGACTGAGTGACAGAGTCGGACTCCATCTCAAAAAAAAGATTCTAGTGACTGGAATATGTAAACTTTGAGTTTGTTGAACCACTATTCTCTGCCCATTCCTGCCAAACAGAATAGTACTTTTCCCAGGCTTATTTGCATGTACATGTGTCTGCATGCTTGCACACAGCACCTATTGCATTTGGTGGACAGTTCACTCTGTGGCAAAATGCCATGCTCTGAAATTCTCATTACTGGATAACTTTGGAAATTCGAACTCATATATGGGATGAATTTCCAGTCCCTAATACATGTCCTGGGAGCCAAACTTTATATGACTCTCCTTTGGGGGAGCATCAGAGAGAGGATACATAGTACTGCCTATAAATAGAGTAAAATTATTTTTCTTCCACCAATCTCACGATACCTGAAATTCTTCTATTGTATATTCATTACTTGAGTTCTCAAGTTATTTTCATTTCTAAAAATATTCTAACAACTAGAAGAGTGCCAAGTATTTTGTAGATACATATTTCACCTCAAAACTGAGCATGATTGTATAGAAATGTTATGCTGGTGGGTGGTCTGGTGAAAGGTACATATCTCAGAGAGATGAACTCTCCTCAGGAATTTCATCTTCCTTTCTCTCCATGGGGCCCTGATGATGGGTTACATTTTCAGAAGAAAATAACGAAAGGCGGAGAGATGCTTGCTAGTGCCATCTGAGGTCTCCACCTGGAGTAGGTGACTTGTCCTTCCAGGTTGGGTTGCATGGATACCAAAAAAGCTTGGTCAGTTTCCCAAAATTTAAATTGTAGTAGAATAATCTATAGAGCATGTTAAGAATGGAGATTTCTGGCTGGGGGTGGTGGCTTACACCTGTAATCCCAGCACTTTGGGAGGCCAAGGTAGAAGGATTGCTTGAGTCTAGGAGTTTGAGACCAACCCGGCAACATAGTGAGACACCACCTCTACAAATAATTTTTTTAAAAAAGAATGGAGTTTCCTAATTCCAGATTCCAGAGATTCTGATTCTGTAGATTTGGTGGAGGGGATTTTTCTTCCTTTGAAAGCACCCCAGGTGATTCCAATGGTCTCTGACCCATACTTTGAGAAAATGTGACCTGGATGTGATTGGCTCTCAAACTTGGCCAGTTCAACCCTATGTAGATAATGATTGGCTCATGTTTCTTTGCTGGTACTGGTGATCACAGAGGTGACCCAGCTGCACCAAAGGTGAGAATCCAACTCTAGAACCATGGAACTAATTAGTCCTAGAGTTATTTCATATCAAAGTATTAGAAGTCTTGTCCTTGGGCTTTTGGGTCAGATGAACATGCAATGCAGGGTCTGTACATCCAGCAGCTTCTTTAAGTCATAGGTGCCTGTCTTTGGAAATGGCAGCCATTGTCTTCTGGTCACTGCACTGTCCTCCAAAAAGATTATCTGAAGGAAAGGTTTGCTGAACTGATGAATACTGGCTTTCAAAAAGAATCCCATCCAAATGCCAGACTCACATCTGGGACTAAAACAATAAGTGATAGAGGCTATAAACTTCAAAATAAAAGATTCCTTGCCCTCAGGCAGGAAGGCATTGTAAATCTCACTGAGAAGTTGAGAAGATAGTTAAACTCATTATTTGCTGTTCAAGACTCCCCTCTTACAGTTTTCATCTTTTGTTAAATTTATAATCTCTGAATACTTAGCCAAGATCCAAGCCTTTAGGGAGGGAGCAGCTGGAAGATTTAGAAGTTACCCAGTCCCCAGGGATGTTAATGGTGAAATAGACTTTGGTAATACGTTCTTACTTGTCACCATAAATCAACACTTTACATTAGGTTGAGTCTGCCCATGTAACTTGCTGATTGGAGAGGCTTTTCCCTGCTTTGGAGACAGCTGTAACTTTGATGAGACAAGTGGTTTGTCTTGGGGGATGTGGGCCAATAAACATATTAATTCATTTTTGGAATATGTGCCATGCTCTCTACCCTCAGAGGAGATACCTGATTGGTTGAGGGAAGAAGCTCCTGTGTTTGGGGTTGAAGTTTTAACACAGAGAGTGAAGGACACTTTTTGCCCCTGGACTGTAGTTTTTTACTGAAATCTTTTGTACTTTAGGGATATTTTCTTTAAATCTGTCCTCTGGAATCTGTCAGCCAGCTTATGCAGCCTTTTAGAGTTTCTCCAAGGATACTCCACTTATTTTTTCTTTGTACGCATTGCATGCATTTTCTTTCCAACCTATTCATTCATTAAACGTTTACTGCACACCTGCTAGGTGCAAGGCACCATTCTTGGCACTGAGGCTATAGCAGACAAAAACCCTATGCCCATGGAGCTCATATTCCAGAGGAGAACAGCAGACAACTTATTCTTATAAATAAGAAAATCCAGTTATTTAATGAAAATAGTAAATGCTCTTTGATCTGAAAGAGGCTTGTTTGGATTGGGAGGTTAAATAAGTTATATGCAAAGAAATCAGATTTAAGGTGAGACTCTCATGAAATGGAGAAACCAGCTGTGATCTAGAAGACGAGTGGGTTAGGCTGAGGGGACAGTGAAGACTGGGCCCTAGAGTAGCAGGTAGTTTGACGTATTTGATTAACAGTATAAAAGCAAAGGTGGCCAGGTGCGGTGCCTCACGCCTGTAATCACAGCACTTTGGGAGGCCGAGGTGGGTAGATCACCTGAGGTCAGGAATTCAAGACCAGCCTGGCCAAGATGGTGAAACCCCATCTCTACAAAAAATACAAAAAAAAAAAAATTAGCCGGGCGTGGTGGCAGGCACCTGTAATCCCAACTACTTGGGTGTCTGAGGCAGGAGAAGCACTTGAACCCGGGGAACGGAATTTGCAGTGAGCCGAGATCACACCATCGCACTTCAGCCTGGGTGACAGAGTGAGACTCTGTCTCAAAAAAAAAAAAAAAAAAGCAAAGATAACTGGGTACCTGAAGCCTATGTGAAAGGGACAGTGAAAAGAGACAGGATCAGAGAGGTGAGAAAGGGTCAAATCATAGCAGGTTTGGCAATGAGTTGTACTTGAAGCATGAAAGAAAGCAGGGTAGGGCTCTGGTGGCGTGATGTAATTTTAATTTAAAACACCAGTTCATTCTGCAGAAAATGGCCCATAGCAGGGCAAGTGTGAAAGCTGGTATGTCAAAGACAAGGCTCTTGCAGTTTTCCAGGTAGAAGATGGGGACCAGGGTGAGAGAGATGAAGATGGAGGATGATGATGGATTTGATGGGGGTGGATGGGCTTGCAATGGGAAGGTGGGAGAATGGAGGAATCAAGAGTGATATTTAGTTTTTGGCTTGAGAACCTGGATGAATGTTGGTGCCATTTACTGAAATGGGCAAGAAAATTTCCTTTAATTTTGAGGTTTTTTGTTTCTAGTTTTATGTAGGGGGCAAGAACTCAATAGTTCTGTTTAGGCCATGTTGAGTTTGAGGTGACTAGTAGATATCGACACAGGGCTGTTGAGCCAGGGGCTCAAGGGAAAGGTCAGGTGAAAATCATATGGGGGACTTGAAAGTCTTCCAGTTGAGGCCAGGTACGGTGGCTCCCGCCTGTAATCCCAGCACTTTGGGAGGCAGAGGCGGGCGGATCACGAGGTCAGGAGATCGAGACCATCCTGGCTAACACAGTGAAACCCTGTCTCTACTAAAAATACAAAAAAATTAGTGAGGCATGGCACATGCCTGTAATCCCAGCTACTTGGGAGGCTGAGGCAGGAGAATCACTTGAACCTGGGAGGCGGAGGTTGCAGTAAGCCAAGATTGTGCCACTGCACTCCAGCCTGGGTGACAGAGAGAGACTCTGTCTAAAAAAAAATAAAGTCTTTCAGCTGAAGGACAGAAAAATGACAGCTTCCATTGGCACTGACTATATTAGCATAGGTGATTAGTCAAGCTCCCAGCTGGCAGGGGCATTGAGCAATTAAGCAAATAGAGTATTAGAGGCCAAAAATTCAAACTATTCCTGTAGAACTTTCCAGACACTATGCTAAGCACTTGGAAAAGGAACATATATATACACATATGTAATGTATGTGTGTGTATATGTGTGTGTATGTATATAATATGTTTATGTATGTATCAGTGTCCTTGCCATCTTGAAACATGTTGTCAATTGAATTATATTTGCTTTTAGGGAGTTGTCTAATAGGGTTGAAGAGATCAATATTTAAATTCCAACCCTCAAGTTTGCTATTTCTGTATTTTAAGTTAATTTTCTATTTTAACCTTATCATGTAGTAAAACTGATTTTTTCATGTATAGTTTTATGACTGTGTAGGCATATATTTATGTAACCACCGTAATCAGAATACACAACAGTTTCATCATCCCGGCAAACTCTGTCCTGTTATCCTTGTAGAGTCATGCTCTAATCCCCATGCCAACCCCTGGCAAACACTGTGGTCTGTTCTCTGTCACCATGGGCTTGTCTTTTCAAGAATGTCATATAAATGAAATCACATAGTAGGTAACATTTTGAGACTGGTTTCTTTCACTCAAAATGATGCCTTGAAATTCATCTACATTGTTGTGTGTATCAGTAGTTCATTCTTTGTAATGCTGAATAGCATTTCATCGTATGGATGTGCTGAAGTTTGCTTGTTTTTTACCCATTGAAGGGCATTTAGGGGCTATTTGGGGCAATTACAAATAAAGTTTCCATTTTGGGGCAATTGAGAGTAAAACTGCTATCAACACGTGTGTACAGGTTTTTGTATTAACGTAAGTTTTTATTTGTTTTTTGTTTGTTTCTTTGTTTTGAGATAGAGTCTTGCTCTGTCGCCCAGCCTGGAGTGCAGTAGTGTGAACTCTGCTCACCTCTGCCTCCCGGGTTCAAGTGATTCTTCTGCCTCAGCCTCCCAAGTACCTGGGATTACAGGCATGTGCTACCATGCCCAGCTAATTTCTGTATTTAGTAGGTATGGGGTTTCACCATGTTGCCCAGGCTGGTCTCGAACTCCTGACCTCAAGTGATCCACCTGCCTCGGCCTCCCAAAGTGTTGGGATTACAGGTGTGAGCCACTGTGCACAGCCTGGTTTGCATTTCTTGAGGGGAAATAACTGAGGGTGGCATTAGTAGGTCATATGGTATGCACGCATTTTTCAGTTATTTTTTGACTTTCTGAACTCCAATTTCTATTTCATAGGGTTGTTTTGTGGACTAGTTGAAGTAACATGTGTTACATGTCTGGCACATAATTTTTTGGGGTCAGGATATCTCTCCCCATATCCAAAATACTAAGGTATTCTGGGATAGTGAAATTAGCACAAATATAATAGCCAATTATTGAGTCTTTGGAGTTTATTAAAACATAAAATTCCCCCATGGGAATCAGGTAATGCTCTGGTCTAAAAATACCTTATAAAAATAGGCGTTTATGAAGATGTTATACTCTCTAAAATCTAAGTATTTTCTAATTCTTCCCCTCTCACAATAAATCTTAACCCCTTCTGTAAGTAGTGCAGTTTCAAGCAATGGATTAATTAGCCTGTGGAGGCCACTTCTATGTCTTCTCAGGGAGATCCTTGATGATATGTACAGTGGTCTTGTCTCATCTATTCATGATCCAAATAAGCTCTAACCAGCCACTGCCAGACAGACTACTAAATTACCTATGTTTTATATGCCAAGTAGGGAAAATGGGTAGTATTTGAAGGATTGCCAGATTTAGAAACAAAGCAAAGCAAAACCAAGTATCAATAATAACAGATGCTCATTCAGTATACGAGACATGCTAAAATAATTTTGTTATTTATTTGAAATTCACATGTAGTTGTGCTTCCTTTATTTTTTCTGGCAACCCTGATTCTTTACTTTCCAACCTTCATTTTTTGTTTCTAGAAGGCTGTAGTTACTCCAGGCACACACATCTTCAGGCATTACCAGAGGTATACCAAATCCTCTTGCCAGGAAGGAAAAGAATAAAGAAGAACAGTTAAGGCAGATGTCTGATCATCCAAAGAGGAAATCTGTCTGGTCCCTAAGCCCTCTTTGTAGTTATTTCCGTCACTGTTAATAGTATATTGAAACTCAAAGTTGATTATAACATTTTGCAGGCTTTTTTCTAGTTATACCCCCGTGTTACTTTCATTCATTCATTGAGTATTTCATATTTCAATATTTATTTATGGCCTAGCATTTTCCCAGCAGGAAAGAAAAGCTAACAAGGGCATCCTTTCCCACCATGCAGAGAAAGGAAGTGCTATTTTGCCAATTACCCTTTACATAAATATCTGGCAATGAATGACTGGAAGAATTCTTCCAGTGGTACTGCTGTTTTACAGAATGACTCAAGCATCAAAGTATAGCAGAGGTCTCCAAACAGTAAGTGATAAGACGATGGTGACGATGATGGTGATGGTAATGATTTAATAATAACTAACAACTATTGAGCACTTACTCTATATCAAAAACTATACTAAGTGCTTTATCTTTATTATATGATTTAATCCTTGTAAGAGTACTGCTGTTTTCTTCGTTTTACAGATGAGCACACTGAGGCAGGGAACAGACACTTGCTCAGAAACAGTTGTTACATGAATTATGCACTTCTCTGAAGAATTGTGGGTTTTCCATCAGAGAAAAAGCTGCATTTGAAAACAATACACCATCCTCTGTGCAGCTCAGACATGTCATTGTGGACACACCCTACCTCTCAACCTCAGATCTTAGGAAAAAGGGAACTATTTATTCCTAGCAAGGGGGGATTAGTTGGCTTCTGGGATGCCCTGGCATCTAGTTCCAATTCTGCCCCAAATGTGTCCCTGAACCTCAGTTTCCTTACCTGTAGGAATTTCTTTACCAGCTGAGAGTTTTATTAAGTTATCTCAGAGTTCTCTCCCATGTTTTCAGCTCTCTTACCTATAATCTCTGGTGTTTGATTCATGTGGAAAAGGTCACAAAGGATGCATAACTGGAATGAGAGGAGAAATACAAGGAGACGCTAAATGTGGACAGAAAAATATATTGATTGAGACACTGCTGGCAATAGAAACAGCCCCAGCAAGAAGAGGAAAAAGATGATTGAATCCAGACGCTGCTCACCTGGAATACATGCTTGTTCCGATAGGAGGTTTGCATTTTACTCCTATACCCTCACCCAGAAAGACAAGGACTGGAAACAGGTTGATGAATGCATGGAGAGGTGAAACCAAGCATGTTTAGAGGCAACCACAGTGGGAGGAGGAGCTCAAAGTTACTGAGACCAAGCTTCTATATTCCATTTGAAATATAATCTGGTAATAAAGTACATTCAGTTTTAGAAAAATGATTGTATTTCTTTTTCTTTCTTTTTGTTTGAGACAGAGTCTTCCTCTGTCACCAGGCTGGAGTGCAGTGGCTTGATCTCAGCTCACTTCGACCTCTGCCTCCTGAGTTCAAGTGATTATCTTGCCTCAGCCTCCCAAGTAGCTCAGATTACAGGCATGCACCACCACACCTGGCTAATTTTTATATTTTTAGTAGAGATGGAATTTCACCATGGTGGCCAGGCTGGTCCTGAACTCCTGACCTCAGGTGATCCACCTGCCTCAGCTTCCCAAAGTGCTGAGATTATAGGAGTGAGCCACTGTGCCCTGCCAATAATTGCATTTCTGGCCCATTCTTTTTGGACTCTGATTTTTTTCTCCCCAAGGTGAAGAATAACTACAGGGGAAAAAAAATACTTCTTACTGATTATGAATGTGCTGAGGCAGGAACTGCAGATATACATCGTCACTAGGTTGTAAAATAAACTTCTGAGGGAGGGCAATTACTGCACAAAGTTTCCAGAAGCATCTTTCCACCAATATCTACACCCAGAAGGGGGAAAGAAAGCAAAATATCACCACCAGGATTGCTTTGGGATGCCAGGCAGGTCATACCAATAACTTGAGTCCTAAAAGCATTTTGCCTTTTTCCTTCCCAATCTCCTTTCCCTGAATACTATGGCACATTAAACGCTTAAACAGTAACAGCTTTTCAGACCCAGAGGTGTCATTAAATAAAGATCTAATTAAAGGGGTGTGTGTGTAGGGCGGGGGGGTACCATCTCCCTGTATTCTTTGTACTGAATCACTTGTGTCCCATTTCAGCAAGTGTTTCCAAGACAGGAATTTGCCCGCAAAATGATCTCCCACTACCGTCATGTATTGGATTTCATTTCCTCCTATGCAATTATCTGTTAGTAACTTGAGAAGGCAAAACAGCAGAATAAATAACTAAATATAAATTAAACGATTTTGGAGTTACACTTTGGCTGAAGACAGGTGCATGTGTCATGAACTTAAACTTTCTAAGAGTGCAAAGAAAGCGTCCCCACCCTGTGATGGTGGTGATGTGGAATTCCAGTTGTCGCATAGCCTCTTTTTGTAGAAGAGGAAACAGAGACTCTGAAAAGGTCAGACTGTCTGTTAGAATGTAAGAGAAGTTGGCAGTAAAGTCAGGGAGAAACCAGGAGAGTTTTAACTGTCTGACAAGAAACCTCACATAGTGGCCTTTATTTTGGGAATGGATTTATCATGGCCCAGGATCTTACAGGTCAAGAAACTTTCTACATCAGCATGGGAAGGCAGAGTATCTTCTGAGGCACTGGGGAGACAGCTTAGTCCACTCAAGCTTGCAGAGATGAAGAAAACCCAAATGCCATTATAATCATTGAAAATGAAGAAATATGGCACATTGGAGGCAGGGTCTCTGCATTAAGCTGCACAAGTAGTGCCCTGCATAACTCCAGCAGCTACCATTTATATCAAAGTTTCTGCTAAGGACACGCTTTTGTCTTCTGAACAAAGTCTTTCAACTTAGAAAGCAAGCTGTTAATCTTATAGATGAAACAACGAAGGCCAAGATAAATTCCAAGATACATCCAAGAAATATATTCATTTTGTGGGAGAACCTGGATTGAAATCCAGGTTTTCTGGCACCTAATCTAGTCTTACCTTTTCTGACATTTAAAAAAATTTGTATAAACTTAGAGTACAAATGCAGTTTAATCTATATACTCTCTCTCTCTCTCTCTCTCTATATATATATATATACACACACACACACACACACTATATGGTATTTATACTATATGTATGTGTGTGTGCATATGTATGTACACACATTTTTGCATCATATGTGTGTGCTTATATATATGTACACACATATATACATATGATGCAAACATATGGGACTAAGTTGACTGCAAGAAGGACATTTATTTATTTATGGATATATTGTATAGTGATGAAGTCTGGGCGTTTAGTGTAACTAACACCCAAATAATCTACATTGTACTCTTTAAGTAATTTCCCTTCCTTCACATACCTCCCACCCCTCTACCCTTCCAAGTCTCCAGTGTTTATTATTTCACTCTCTATATTCATGTGTATATATTATTTACCTTCCACTTATAAGTGAGAACACATAGTATTTGACTTTTTGTTTCTAAGTTGTTTCACTTAAGAGAAAGGCCTCCAGTTCTAACCATCTTGCTGCAAAAGACATGATTTTAGTCTTTTTAATGGCTTAATAGTGTTCCATGGTGTATATGTCCTTTATATACAAGGATATATCTTATCCTTTTGTACTGGGAGAAATATTAAATAGATAGAAACCAACCTGGATTACTACAGTCTGAACTCAGATGACATAGGACTTTAATTGTGAACAAAAGAACCATTAATAGCAGCTACATCATGAGGATGTCCTGATCCCTAGTATTCCACGGTGTTTATATACACCACGGACTACACCATATGTAGTATATATATGGACACACACACACATATATATGATGCAAAAATACAGAACTAAGTTGACTGCAAGAAGGACATTTATTTGTAGTAGGAGAGCTGAAACAAGAAGGCAGGGTGTTGCTTTGACCTCTACCGGGAATGTGTGTGTTGAGTGCCTCAAACTTTTTACTCTTCTTCATTTATCTGCAAATGACTTCAAAAGCACTGCATTTAAGGATCGTAAATAAATTATAGTGAATAGGTGATGCTGTGGTTTGAATATTAACCCCCTTCCCCCGCTCCTGTCAAAATTGAATTACCATTGTAGCAGTATTAAGAGGTGAGACCTTTAAGAGATTATTAGGCAGTGAGGGCTCTGCCCTCATAAATGGATTAATGCTGTTATCACAGGAGTAGGATAGTTATTTTCAGAGTTGGTTCCTTATAAAAGGACCAGTCTGGTTCCCTTTTGTCTCTCTCTCCTCCTCTCTTTGCCCTTCCCTTGTGGGATGAAGCAGTAAGTAGTCCCTTGCTAGATGGCAGCTGCTTCAGTCTTGGACTTCCCAGCCTCCAGAGTCATGAGCCAACACATTTCTGTTCATTGTAAATCGCCTAGTCTGTGGTATTCTATTATAACAGCACAAAGTAGACCACGACAGGTGATCTCACAAATTTGTAATCTGGATAGTAAAGATTGACTATACTGTCCTCCAAATAACTAAACAACAAGTAAGTGAGTGAATGGCCTGTAAAAAAATTTAAGGGAGGGAAGCTGAGTTGGTCGATCTGCCCATGCCAAGCTTACCTCCATTGCCATCTTCCTAACTCTCTACCAAGGAAGGAGAAGGTGTTATTCCTTGGTCAGCACCTATATGTTTATTGAGTTGTATTTTACTAGGTGCAGTGGATATTGTGTACTTTAGCAAGAATCCTAATCTTACTCTCTTCTCTTTTGATTCTCATTGCAGACCTAATGTCAGGCCACCCTTTATCGCCATCTTTTTTTTAATTCCTCTTCTGAGCTTAAAGTTGGTTAGTCAAGTTGTATCAGAATTTGCCCTTTAGGCCAGTCTTGTTTCTCCTTTATCTCTTTCTGCTTACCTCCAAGTTGTTCCCAAGATTTAGATTATGGAGGAGGAGGAGAAGCCCTTGCTTGGGTAAAATGCTTAAGCTATGTGATACAAACTTTTCTAAACACAGAGGTTCACACTGGGAATTACCAGGTGTTTGCTTTGATCTTAACACAGTGGTATTCTTATTTTTACTCTTCTGTTGTCCTTTGTGTATAAAGGTCACGGTGCTGATTGGCAGGAAAGGATTTATGCATTCCTGAGTTTCTGTGTAGAATACTGACAAACAGCACTAAGAATCACATTCCTGACATCTAACATGACTGTCTGATGGACATCTGGGACTTGTTATAAATGTACATAGATAATAGGCCAGAGGGCCAAGTTGAAGCTTACTAGGTGCTCTTTAGACAGTCTTTACAGGCTGTGATGAGGACATAAAATCCAGCCCTTTTCAGATGTTTTATAAGAATTAAGAATTGATTTTCTCTTCTTAGGATGTTTTCTGTCTTGTAGGAGGACTCAATATTATTGTTATGCAAATTTACCACCCCCCCAACAATAATAAATTTTATCCATCAAAATTCAGACAATGATTTTGATGGGTTTGGTAAACTAATTCTGAAAATCACACAGAGGAATATCATACAGAGAATGGAAGATAATTTAGAAGTAGAACAGAGCTGGGGCTCTTTCTACCTGACATCTAGACCTTTTCTAAACATGCATCTATTAAGACACTGTGGTATTGGCACAGGCATAGACAATAAACTAATGAATTGAACAGAATAGAGTCTAGAACCCCATAACACACACACATTGTCTCTCTCTCTCTCTCCATCTCTCTCTCTCACACACATATACACACACACATGCACACACACACACACACACGCACACACACACACACCCAGAGTGTGTGTGAAACAACCAGAGAGAGTTAGAGACAGAGAAGGAGAGAGAGAAACTGGTTGTTGTTGTTCTCTATCTCTCTCTGGTTGTTTCACACACACTGTGTGTGTGTGTGTGTGTGTGTGTGTGTGTGTGAGAGAGAGAGAGAGAGAGAGAGAGAGACAGAGAGAGAGATAGAGATGGAGAGAGAGAGAGAGAGAAACTGGTTGTATGGCAAAGATGGCATTTAAGAGCAGCAGGAAAAAGTCAAATCAGTGGGAAAAAATATTAAGTGAATAGGATTATTGATTATCAAATCAGAAAATCCCACATAAAACATCCTTAGGTCGTATCATATTCTAAACTCCAGGTGGATCAAAGATCTAAATGTAAAAAAATAAAAAGCAAAGCTTTACAGCTTTTAGAAGGAACTAAAGTGGAATATCTTTACATCTTTGGAATATATATGTTTCTTAAGACAGAGAAAGTAGAATCCTTAAGTGTAGCAATTGATAAATTTGGCTACATTAAATTTAAAACTTCTGTATGTTGAATACAATGTAAGCAAAGTGTAACAACAAACCAGTGACTAGCAGAATACATTTTCAATATAGAGAATTAGTTTCCTAAAGACATAAGGCACTCCTACAAGTCAATTCCAAAAACTACAAACAACTGTTAAAAGAAAAACTTTGAACAAAAATAAATCTAGCAGTTTTTTTTTTGAGCAAAGAATGACAGGAATCAGACAGCATGCAGAACCAGGAGAAGTTTGGAGAGCTCATCTCAAAGTGGGCAGTGAGTATTTATAGACAGGAAATGGAAGTAAAATACAGAAATAGCTTGATAGGTTATAGCTGGGCTTTGCCTTATTTGGACATGGTCGGATCAGTTGGCTGCCCGTGATTGGTGAGGCTTGGCTGCTTGTGATTGGTGGAGACCTGGCTCTCTGCTACAAAAAATAGACTCCTAAATTATATTTTGGTTTGTTTACATGCTAAATTAAATTGCAGTTTGTTCCATAGAAACTCAAAGTACAGGGAAGGCCTCAGGCCAATAGCCTCCTGCTTATTTAATTTAACAATTTAACACAACGAAAGGGAAAAGGGGAAAACAGGCAATCTGTAGAACAGGTAATCTGCAAAACAAGAAACCCTAAACGGGCAATCTGAGAACAGGCAATCTGCAGAAGAAGAAACCCTAAAGACCAATAAATATGAACTGATATCTTCTTTATTAATTAGGGCAATTAAATTTGAAAAATGAGTGGCCAGGCACAGTGGCTTATATCTGTAAGCCCAGCTCTTTCCCAGGCCAAGGCGGGAGGATCACTTGAGCTCAGTAGTTTGAGAGCAGTCTAGGCAACATAGCAAAACCCTGTCTCCTTAAAAAAACAAAACAAAATTAGCCAAGCATGGTGCTGTGCACCTTTCAGCCCAGCTACTTGAGAGGCTGAAGTGGGAGTATCACTCGAGTCTAGACGTTTTGAGGCTGCAGTGAGCAATGATCGTGCCACTGCACTCCTGCCTGGACAACAGAGCAAGACCCTATCTCAAAAAATGTTTTGAGAAATAAAATGCCATTCCCCACCCATCAATATGGCAGGACCAAGAGTTGAGTAGAATGTGGCGAAATGGGGACACCTCTCATTGGGAATGTTTCAACCACTGTAGATAACAGCTTGGTAAAATCTAGTAAAATTTTGCATTTGATATTCCATAATGAAGCAATTTCCCTACCAGGCATATACCCCAAGAAACTATACCACATGTGCTCAGGTACATCTCTGCAAGAATCATTGCTTCACTATTTATAATAATAAAAAATGGAAATATCTTAAATGGCCATAAATAAGACATATTATGTGTATTAGCTGCCATAACAAATTGTGTCAACATTTAGAAGCTTAAAACTAGAAAATTTATTTTCTTACTGTTTCCTTGGGGTGGGAACTGGCTGGGAAACCCTGGTTCAGTGCCTCTCACAGGCTGTGATTACGGTGTTGGCCAGGCTACGGCTATCATCTCAAGGTTTGATTCAGTAGGATCCTCTCCAAGCCCATTCACCTGTTTATTGGCAGCCTCAGATCCTCACAGGCTATTGGCTGGACACATCAGTTCCTTGCCACATGGGCTTCTCCACTGAGCAGCTCACAACTTGGCAGCTATGTTCTCTGAGAGTGAACCAGCAAGAGGGTGAGAGAGGGTTAGCAAGACTGATGGCACGGTTTTTTTTTTTAATAGCCTAATCTCAATGATCTCATCACTTTAGTGATATTCTATTTGTTAGAAGGAAGTCACTTGGTCTAGCCCACACATTGTGGTATAGTCATATAGTCGATTGCTACAGAACAGTAAACAATCCATGAGCTTAAATTGGATCTCATCAAAACTAAAAACATTTGCTCTGAGAAAGCTCATAGGAAGACAAATGATAGACTGGGAAATAATATTTACCAACCACATATCTGACAAGGTGTTAGGATCTAAATATACAAGGAATTCCCAAGATTCAACAGTAAAAACAAAACAAACACAATCCAATTAGGAAATGGGAGAGCATGAACAGGCATTTCACAGAGCAGGCTATACAGATGGCAGATAAGCACAGGAAAAGATGTTCAGAATCTTTAGCCATGAGGGGAAGGCAAATTAAGACAATGAGACATCACGACACATCTATCAGAAGGCTAAAATAAAAAGTAGTCACAACAGCAAATGCTGACAGGGTTGCAGAAAACCTGGATCCCTCCCACAATGCTGGTGGGGAGTGTAAAATGATATAGACACTTTGGAAAACAGTTTGCCAGTTTTTAAAAATAAAATGAAACATACAGTTAACATATGACCCAGCAGTTATACTACTGAACATTTCTACCAGAGAAGTGAAAATGTATGCTCAAACCTGTATACAAGTATTTCTAACAGCTTTACTTGTAGTAGCCCCTAAACTGGAGTCAGCCCAGACATCCTTCAACAGGTGAATGGTTTAGCAAACTGTAATATGGAGACTTCACGGAATATGACTCAACAAGAGAAAGGGCTACACTTTTGATGCATGCAATAACTTGAATAAATCTCCAGGGACTTATACCAAGTAAGAAAAGCCAGTCACTAAAGTCTACAAGCTGTATGATTCCATTTACAGAACATTTTTGAAATGCCAAGTTTTTAAAAATAGGGGAGCTAGAGTTTAGAGATGGGGAGGGGTGAAGACGACAAGATGGTCATGGTTATAAAAGGACAACATGAGGGATTCTTGGAGTGATGGAACTTTTCAGTATTGTGACACATACCTACATGCATGATAAAATTGCATGCAACTAACTATGCACATAGATACCAATGAGTACAAGTAAAATGAGAGAAATTGGAAGAAGATTAGATTGGATCAATGTCAATATTCTATCAATATCCTGGTTATGATATTATATTCTAGTTTTGTAAAATGTTACCACTGGGTAAAGTATACATGGACATTCTATTACTTCTCACAACGACATGTCAATCTATAATTATCCCAATAAAATTGATTGGGATAATTATAAATAATATCCCAATGAAAAAAATAAATGAACTAGGGTTCAATATAACAACATAAATAAATCCCAATTGTGCTGTCTACTTTTTTGATGTTTAAAATATTCATTTTAAAAGTTCCTTTAAAACAGTATGAGATTTTTATTGTGAAACTTTTCAAACATATAAAAAGTAGAGAAAACAGTATAATGAATATAGCTACCACATAGCATTTGTTAGCATTTTACCACATTTTACTCAATTATTTTAAATTAAATGCAGACATCATAACATCTCATCTCTATATATATGAACTTGCATCTCCTAAATAATGAGATTGGCTGAGTGTGTTGGCTCACGCCTTTAATCCCAGGACTTTGGGAGGCTGAGGCAAGTGAATCACCTGAGGTCAGGAGTTTGAGACTAGCCTGGCCAACATGGCAAAACCCCAACTTCACTAAAAATACAAAAATTAGCCTGGCATGGTCGTGTACACCTGTAGTCCCAGCTACTCAGGAGGCTGAGGCAGGAGAATCACTTAAACCTAGAAGGTGGAGGTTGCTGTGAGCCAAGATCACACCATTGTACTCCAGCCTGAGTGACAGAGCAAGACTACGTTAAAAAAAAAAAATGAGATCACTTTCCTACAAAACTATAGTACCATATTGCACCTAACAAAATAAATACAAATTAATATCATCTAATATATTGATTCATATTTAAATTTCTCCATTTGTTTTGAATATATATAACTGTGTTTTTTTAAGCCAGGATTCAGACAAAGATCATGGGTTGCATTTGATTTTTCTGTTTCTTACAACCCCTGAAATCTTACATCCATTTTCATAAGTTGGTTACAATATCCTTAGTAACCCAGGACAGCCTGGATTACGTTGGGCTGCATTTTTGGCATCCCTGCTTCAAAAGATCGTCTTGAAAAGGCTTCCCTTTGGAGTTCTCTGTAGGATGCTGTCTTTGTCAGCTAGAACTGCTGTAACAAAATGCCAGAGACTGCGTGGCTTAAACAACAGATTTGATTTTTCTGATTCTGGTGGCTGGGAAGTCCAAGATCAAGTCATCAGCAGATTCAGCATCTTCTGAGGGTCCTCTTCCTGGCTTCTAGACAGTTTCCTTCTTGCTGTGTCCTTACATGGCCTTTCCATGGTGTGTGTTCTTAGAGAGAGTTATTCTGTCTCTTCCTCTTCTTATAAGGACGCTAATCCCATTATGAGGGCACCACCCTCATGACCTCATGTAAAGCTAATTACTTGCTAAAGGCTGCACCTCCAAATACCAGCACATTGAAGATTAGAATTTCAACATGCAAATTTTGGGGAAACACGAACATTCAGTTCATGACAGAGCCTGATGATTACATTATCTCATTTGACTCAGCAATACAGGACACCCTAGCTTTCTTGATTATAGATGAGATAATATTACCTCCCATTCAAGGTAAATACTAATGAGATCACATCTTAGATAGTTTATCTGTCTATTATCTATCTATCCATCTATCTATATCTAATCTATCAATCAATCAATCACAGACAGAAGAAACTGAGTTTCAGAGAGGTCAAGTGACTTTCCTAAGGTAACTAGTGGCAAAACCAGTCCTACTGGCTCATCTTCTTCCCACTGTGTCATTTCCAAGGACCACACAAACAGAGGCAGCATGCTGACTTCCAGCCAGCAGGTTCCTGGAGCTGGATTAACCCACCTACACATTGTGTTTGAAATCATGCCAGATGTCTATGGCCATACAGCCCTGAATGTGCCCAATCTCATCTGAAATCATGCCAGGTGTTCTCTTGATGCTAGAGACAGAAATGAGATGTATCCACCATAGCCAGTGGGCTGGAGGGGTGGGCTGCATCCCCATCTCTGTCCTGGTCCACTGATTTGCAGGTACTGCTGGTGGCCAGTCATATCCTATCAGCTCTCACCATTTCCCTGGAAGTTGGCCTAACTTGCAACTGCCAGTGCCTGTGTCTTTTTGCTTGAAGGCTCTTTTTGGTCATTGGAGTCCACTCCGCTCATGGACAGAGGCTAGAAAAGGAGGTCAAGAGGGCTGAGAAATTAACACTCCCCAGGAGGAGCTGCCAACCTGTGACAATTGAAAGATGGGGAATGAAGACCCAGCTCCCAGTCTACCTGATGGATGACTGCAAGGTGTGCATTCTATATTGGATCCAGAGTACGCCAGTGTAGTGTAGGTAAGCCCCAGTTACCTGATAGCACACCCTTTATGTGAATTTCCATCCCTTCCCTGTCTTACTTCTCTTCTCCTTACTCATGTGTCCTTGGATCATTTCCTAATAAATTACTTGCAACTCGAATCCTTATTTCAGGGTTTACTTCTGGAAGAACCCAAATAAAGACATTTTCCTAAATCTTTGACCAGAATGGCCAGGAGAAGTAGCATTTGTTTTCTTGTGCACACAATTCATGTTGACTTACTAGGAAAAGGGTTTGGGATGAAGAAAAGATTGAGAACCTAAGATGAAAGTTCTTCTCCCACACATGAAAGCTAAATGACCTGGGCTATAGTTATCTGTGGCTGATCTTGCTTGGAAGGAGAATGAAGTCCCTAAGGGTAGGACACCCTTAAAAGATATTTCCCAGTATCCATTAAAAGAGACCCATACATCCAGGGACCACTATTCTGCTAAGAATCTTTGTACTTTGAAGTACAATATTTCCCCCACTTCCTCACCTTTTTTATAGTAGGGGGAAAAGAGCCTGCATAAAATTCCACTTTGAATTAACAACATGTAGTTAAACTAGTATTAGTTCATTAGGTAGAGTGAGAACTTATACCGAGGACAACTTTCAAAGGAATAAAGTACCAATCTGATCTATGTTGACTATAAAACATCATTTCTCAAGCAGCTTAGCAGAGGCAAGACAGGGCCGATTTATTTAGATAGTTAACCTTGGGAAATAAAACCACAGAGCCTGGTGCAGGGTTTGTAAAACGGCCACCTCACCCACTCTGGGGTGCTTTGTTTTCCAGTGGAAAAGAGAAAATGATGGAAAAGCCAGGGTGTTAGAGGCCATAAAGCTACCCAAAGAACTTTGGAGGGTATGTTCCCCCCTGGCTTTCTCTTCCTCTTCCTGGAGCTAGCTGGAATTGAATGTGAACATATCTCTGCTTTGTTCAAATGAGCGTCTCTCTCTCTCTCCTTGGTTTGGGGCAAGTTATCACCCAACCTGTCGGAAAGGCCACAGAAAGGATTTCTGGCTATATTAACAACGCAGAGATTTAACAATCACAAATCCCAGGAAGATCTGGACAAAGAGCAAAGAAAAAATAAACCAGAAGTGCAAGCAGACAAGGGGTCATCCCACCTTTTTCAGAAAATGCAGGTGTAGGGGGCAGCAGAGCAGGTTTAACCACAGGGGACACAGCTCAGGGTTATTGCTTTATTGACTGTCGTGGGCTGAGAATGTTACAGCTTGACATTTTTATAATTAATTTTTTATTTTGGAATAATTTTATGTTTGCAGAAAAGTTGCAAAAATAGTACAGACAGTTCCCTTACCCAGTTTCCTCTTTTGTAACATCTTCTATCAGCGTGGAATGTACATTTGTCAAAACTAAGAAACCAACACTGGTACATTACTCTTGGCCAAACTCTAGACTTTATGCAGATTTACCAGTTTTTCCATTAATGCCATTTTTTTTAGAACATTGTTTTACACTTCGTGGTCATGTCTCCTTAGTATCCTTTGGTCTGTGACAGTTTCTACGTATTTCCTGGTTTTTCTTGACCTTGACAGGTTTCAAGAGTACTAGCTAGGTATTTTGTCACCTGTCCGTCAATTTGTGTTTCTCATGATTAAGCAGACCGGTGTGCAGTCTTGGTGAAGGATACTGTGGAGAAAAGTGCCCTTCTTGTGACATCATGTCAAGAAATGCATGCTGTCACCATGACTTTTCATTAGTTGATGTTAACCTAATTAGCAAAGTCTGATTTTTAAATACCTGTTTTCTATTTTCAGGGCAGCAGCATGGCTGGTAGAAATGCTTCTCTGGGGCAGGAGGGTCTTAGGATTGAGCCAAATAGCACATCCTGGAATAAGATGAGGACAGCAGATCTGGGTGGGGCAGGGAGGCAAATTTGTTGACGATAACTAAAGATTATCATGTCAACATTCCCACCATGAGACATTAGACAACTAGACAAAATATATGAAAGAACTATTTTTTGCACATTGAGCAAAGGCAGTGCAGGACTTTGAATGTTTATAGCTACTTTATTTATACTACTCAAAACCCGGAAAAACCCAGATATCTTTCAACATGTGGATGGATAAGTGAATGTGTGTATTCATACAAAGAAATACTTTTCAGCTACAAAAAGAATAAATGACTGGTATGTACAACAATGTGGATGAATTTCAGAGACATCACCCTGAATGAGAGCAGTCAGACACAAAACACAAAAGAGCACATGCTGTATGATTTCATTCATAATGAATTCTAGACAGTAACATTAATCTATGGTAACAGAAAGGGCTGACTACAGAGGGGAATGAGGGCACCGATTTGGGTTTTGTATTTTGATTGGGATGCTGGTTATGTGAATAACCATTTGTTGAAACTCATCAAGCTGTGCCCTTAAGATGGATACATTTTATTATCTAGAAATTACATCTCCAGGATGCTGACATAAAACATAAAAAGAGAAAAATATCACTAGGAATAGAGTCAAGGAAGTAGTTTTAAGCCTTTGGTTTAAAGAGAGAAGAGGGTAGGATAATAGCAGAACACAGAGTGAGGTTGTTACCTGGAAGTGCCAAAGGCAGGGAGGGAAAAATGTAAAGGGGTCAGGAGGGAAAGTTCAGACCAGGATTCTGAACAGCTCTGAGGGTACTGAGTGCCCTTGTAGGTGGTGCCTGAAGGTGGGACAGTAGCTTGAAGATCTGACTTCTCCAACTCACCTTCCTACTCCTAACCAGGATTTCCTCTCCCACAGCACTCAATATTAAATTCTTCTGTATCTCTGAGACTGATAACCCTCATTTTTTAATGAGATGGTTAAATGATTTTCTAAAATACCAACTTGAATGTGTAAACTTCTAGAGACGCAGTTGAGAAAGTCAAAGGTCTAGTCATTTTTTTGTTCATATACCAATTTTAATTATGTGTATACAATAATAGATTATTTTAGAGCATAGCTGTTTTTTTCATGCTTCCATTCCAGAAAACAATTTCATCTGGACTTTGCATGGAATTATGTATTCCCCCAAAATTATATATATAATATATATATATATATATATAAAATATATGTAAAAAACTATATACACACATATATGTATATATACACACATATATATACATATACATAGTTTGTTTGCTCAAGATGGGTCTTCCTCTGTTGCCCAGGCTGGAGTTCAGTGGTGTGATCTCGGCTTACTGCAACCTCTACCTCCCAGGTTCAAGCAATACTCATGCCTCAGCCTCCCAAGTAGCTGGGATTACAGGTAGACACCACTGTGCCTGGCTAATTTTTGTATTTTTCTAGAGATAGGGTTTCACCATGTTGGCCAGGCTGGTCTCAAACTCCTGATCTCAAGTGTTCCACCTGCCTCAGCCTCCCAAAGTGCTGGGATTACAGATATGAGCCACCATGCCTGGCTTAAAATGTACATTTTTAAATTCTAACCCCCAATATGATGATGTTAGGATGTGGGGCCTTTGAGAGCTAATTAATGAGACTGTTAGAATTCCCTCGCCTATATGCCTACCACTGTGTCATGTATTATAAAGGATGTTGAAAAGATGAAGTTAATTACTTCGTGGAAGAAGCAGACACATTTTAAAAGCAAAGAGACCATACAGAGTTAACATGGAGAACAGGATGAGATGGGGAAACAAAAAGGCAGCTGCTGACAGTGGAGCTGGCCTGGCATGTCCAGCTAGTCTCCCCTGCTGTCCTGCTGAACAGGAACCATTTCACAAATGACCAGTGTCAGACAAGGACTACTCTGTGGCCAATAATGGAGCAAGACAAACACAAGACTGGCCCATAATTGCATCTGAGCACAAACAAAAGCAAGAACATTGTCCAAAGCATAAGAATCATCAAATATCTTTATTCCCTGCCTTATGCCTGCTTCTTTATCAATTATAATAATAGTAAATAAAGTAGAGCTTTAGGTCTACTTCATTCCTCTTGAGTCCTAGATAAGACCTAGTCATGGAATTGGCCTCCCTTCCTGACATATCCAATCCCTGCTTCCTTGAAACCTTCTCCAAGTCATACAGCACAGGCTCAAATCCTGCAAGAAGCTCCTGCTCAGTGTCTTACAGAGATGGCTCATGGTTCTCCATGGTGCACCATGTCCTCCAGTGCATTGGATCAATAAACCCAGCTTTGTTTGACGAAAGTGTGTTCCTAGTGGACATGGACTAATGAACATCCGCAAATGAAAGAAGACGTGGTGGGACGTGGTCAGGAAACACCAGATAAGTGGTCTGGATGTTTGTAACTCCAGAGATTCCACCAGAGATGTTTGGAAGTCTTTTAAATTAAGTTTTCTCCATTTCTCTTGCCTCTTCCATTGTGAAAAGAAGTTGACACCCTCTTATTTCTCCTTTCTGTCATAAGGCCATGGTGTGGAGTAGTAGTTTTCAACCTTGGTTACACATTAGAATCACTTGGATAGCTTTTTTAATTTTTTGGCAGAATTTTATTTATTTATTTATTTATTTATTACAGTTCCCTGAGTTTCTTTTTAACTTTTTATTTCCATAGGCTTTTGGGGAGCTGGTGGTATTTGGTTACATGAGTAAGTTCTTCAGTGGCGATTTGTGAGATTTGGGTGCACCTGTTATGCAAGCAGTACACACTGAACCCAATTTGTACTCTTTTATCTCTAACCCTCTCCCCACTTTCCCCCTGAGTCCCCAAAGTCCACTGTATCATTCTTATTCCTTTGCATCCTCAAAGCTTAGCTCCCACTTGTGAGTGAGAACATATGATGTTTGGTTTTCCATTCCTGAGTTACTTCACTTAGAATAATTATCTACAATCCCATCTAGGTTGCAGTGAATGCAATTAATTCATTCCTTTTTATGGCTAAGTAGTATTCCATCATGTGTACAATGAACTCAAATTAGCAAGAAGAAAAAAAAACAGTTCCATCAAAAAGTAGGCTAAGGATATAAATACACAATTGTCAAAAGAAGATATTCAAATGGCCAACAAACATATGAAAAAATGTTCAGCATCACTAATGATCAGGGAAATGCAAACCAAAACCACCATGCGATACCACCTTACTTGTGCAAGAATGGCTACAATAAAAAAAAAAATTAAAAAATAACAGATGTTGGTGTGGATGCAGTGGAAAGGGAACACTTCTACACTGCTAGTTGGAATGTAAACTAGTACAAACACTATGGAAAACAGTGTGAATATTCCTTAAAGAACTAAAAATAGAACTAGCCTTTGATTCAGCAATCCCATTACTGGGTACCTACCCAGAGGAAAAGAGGTTATTATACAAAAAAGATACTTGCACACCTATGTTTATAGCAGCACAATTTGCAATTGCAAAAATATGGAAGCAGCCCAAATGCCCATTAATCAATAAGTGAATACAGAAGCTATGGTATATATATATATGCTTTGGATAGCTTTTTAAAACCAGACATGTACATGGCTTTTGGCTCCAGAGATCTCAACTTAACTGGTGTGAGCTGTGGCCTGAGCATCAGAATTTTTTAAAGCTCCCAGGTGAGGCCAATGTTTAGACACATTTGAGAATCACTGGGACCATGATAGTGTATGTGCATGTGTGTGTGTGTCTGTGTGTAGAATAGAGTAAGAGGATGTGAATGTATGTGTAACTGTGAATATGTGATTGTGTGTTTGTGACATCATATGCATGACAGAGTAAGAATGTGTTTGTATGTGTTGTGTAAAATGAGGTTCTGGGTGTGTGTGCCACAGTGGGTCATGCCTTGGCATATGAATGTGCCCCTTTCTGTGCAGTCCTGTGGGAGATCAGGACCTCAGATAGCTGTGAGAGACCATGATGTCTGCAGTTTATGATGGGAAGGTCCGCTGGAGGATGTCTGTGCTGGGTGTCTCAGCAGCTGGGAATGATTTGCTAAGTGGGGAACTGGATGGGGAGAGGAGTCTTGGTAAGTGAGGCAGTGTCCTGAGTGTCTGGAGAGAGCTGCTGAAAACCCAGTGTGGCTGTCAGCTACCAGCCTGGGGAGGCTGCTCTTGGGATCCCTCTCCAGGTTTAGTGACTTGGCAGAAGGGCATTGGGAAAAGGAGAGGAGGATGCCTCTGCCTCATAAAACTCATCTCCCCAGGTAATTTTTCTTAGAGCAATGGTTCTCAAGTTTAAGCGCGTCTCAAAATCGTATAGAGATCTTGTGAAAACAGCTTGCTGGGTCCCACTCACTGGGTTTCTGATTTCGTACCTCCGGTGAGAGGCCTGAGAATTTGCATTTCTAACAAGTTTTCAGGTGATGCCGCTACTGCCAGTCCAGGAACCACACTTTGAGAACCATTGTTTTACAACAGTGGCTCTCAGGCTCCCAGGTGACTGTACTTTGACTGTCCTGGGAAACTTAGAAAACAGCCTCTTCCTATTTCCTATCTTTGACTATAGAATTTCAGAATTTCTCTGAGGTGTGTCCCAAGCAATGAGATTTTTCAGAACTTCCCTGGTGATTCTAATATCCAGCCAGAGCTAAAAACCAGCCTGGCTTGTAAGTTTCATGAAGGCAGACATTTTTGTTGATTTCTGTTTTGTTCACAGGTCTATTCCAAATTCCTAAAATAATTCTTAACACCCAGTTGGCACTCAATAAACACTTGTTGAATGAACACATGAGTGTTCCTTACCAGTTGCCAGCCTGCCAAGACAAAGACTTGCCTGTTTTGTTTTGTAATTTCTTTTTTTTAATTAAATTTTTACTTTTAAGTTTCAGGGTACATGTGCACGTTTGTTACATAGGTAAATGTACGCCATGGTGGTTTGCTGTACCTATCAACCCATCACCTAGGTATTAAGCCCAGCATTCCTAATGCTCTCTCTTCCCCCACCTTAACCCCCAGCAGGCCCCAGTGTGTGTTGTTCCCTTCCCTGTGTTCATGTGTTCTCATTGTTCAACTCTCACTTATAATTGAGAACATGTGGTGTTTGGTTTTCTGTTTCTGCGTTAGTTTGCTGAGGATAATGGCCTCCAGCTCCATCCATGTCCCTGTAAAGTACCTGATCTCATTCCTTTTTATGGCTTCAGACTTATCTGTTAATTCAACATTTATCTGAGCACCTCCTATAGGAAGGAAAGTGTGTTACAGAATAATTTCATGCAGCTCCACATTGAGGTTCTTGAATTATTGGCTT
Source organism: Cacajao melanocephalus (assembly GCA_963573385.1). Classification (NCBI taxonomy): domain Eukaryota; kingdom Metazoa; phylum Chordata; class Mammalia; order Primates; family Pitheciidae; genus Cacajao; species Cacajao melanocephalus. Next base: position 63,014 of record CAUYLG010018123.1, read on the forward strand.
TTTCTTTGGGCAGAGGAGACAGAGAGAGGTTGAATGGCATGGGTCTTCTAGAGCCCTAGGTTCAGAACCCTCATGTCCACGAACATGGCCAAGATGGCAGACTTTTTATCTTTTAGCTGTTAGGGAAAAAAATGTCAGTGATGAGAGAATAGGCTGGTCACCACCAGCTCCTCAGTTGGCTCTGTCACGCCAAGCGCTCCAGCCCCTGTAACAGGGACATGCTGCTTCCAGGTCAGATGTGGTCCAGAGAAGCCAGATCTGCTATGATTTATGTCATCACAGACACCCTCACTGTCAGGACCCATCCTGCCTGTTTGAATGCCTACTCAGAGCTCAGAGTTCTATCATCACTATTTATTGTGTTTATTCCTTACCAAATATATTCCTAATGAGATCTTAATGGTGCTGATTATTTGAAAAAGGAACATATCTGAGGAGTGTGTGTGTGGGTGTGTGTGTGTGTGTGTGTGTATGTGCGTATGTTTCCTCTTCCCATACTAAGGACCTCCTTTTTTATAAAATCATCTCCATATCCCTCTCCTAGCCCGCCACCCACTGACAGGCCCTGGTGTGTGATGTTCCCCTCCCTGTGTCCATGTGTTCTCACTGTTCAACACCCACTTATAAGTGAGAATGTGCAGTGTTTCGTTTTCTGTTCTTGTGTCAGTTTGCTGAGAATCATAGTTTCCAGCTTCATCCATGACCCTGCAAAGGACATGAACTCATCCTTTTTTTATGGCTGCATAATATTCCATATATGTGCCATGTTTTCTTTATCCAGTCTATCACTGATGGGCATATGGGTTGGTTCCAAGTCTTTGCTATTGTGAACAGTGCCACATGTACTTTCTTTTTTTGCTATTATATTCAATGCTGTGATGAACATCTCTGTGCAGAAATATGTGTTTGCATTGCTAATATGTTCTCAGAGTCGATCCTTACAGGGGTGAAAGATGATGACTGCATCAAAGGTCATGAGGCTTTCGATTTTAAAGGTTTTTGATACCTATTGCCAAATTGCTTTCTAGAGAGCTTGTACCAGTTCACAATCTCCTCAGCAATGTATGAGAATCCTAGTGCATTCTGCTACTCTTTTTTTAAAAATCATACCACACGTGTCTGCATGTTTCTACAGAGACTCAATAACCATTATGTGTAGTGGCTGCATGAAGCTTGATTGCAGTGGTGTGCTGTAATCATCCTCTGTCAAATGAGGTTGCTAATTGATGCTGTTCATGCTGGGCTCTCCCTGGTCTTGCCAAATGGAGTGTCTACATCAAGTCACAGCTGTCTGGAATCCATCTGGCCCTTCAGGGCTGTTCTGTCAACTTTCCTCATCTGTGGGCAGCATTTCCTAGGCACACACCTTCCTTTAATGACACGCCAAGAAGCAGGAATGTTTTGGAGCAAAATCTAGGTTCACATTAGCAACATGGGTCTTTGGCCACAAAAGATATCTCAATTAGGGCATTCTTTTCTGTCGGCTGCTTGTTGAGATGAAAGAGCACTGGAATGGGAATCAGAAGATTTGTAATAAGACCTGATTATTTTTTTTTTCTGATATCCTGTGTGCATTGTATACCAACAAGGACTTTTTGGTTACAGTGGACAGAAACCTAACTCACACTGCTTAAACAATAACAATGAAAGGAGGAGATTTATCGTTTTACATAAATGAGAATACAAGAGGAAGTTAGTTTCAGGTATGACTGGATTCAGGGTTTCTGAAAATGTTATCGTCTTGGTCTTGCTTTGCAATGTCTTCATTCTGCATATATCTATATTGTTCTTTTTGGGGGGTTCACAAAACAAGCTCTCCAAATACCCTAGGACAAGGGTCAACAAACCATGGTACACAGGCAAAATCTGGCTTCCCGTCTATTTTCCTAAATAAAGTTTTATTGAAACACATCCACAGTCATTCATATATGTCTCATCTATGGCTGCTTTTGTTCTAGAGCAAGAGTTGAGTAGTTATGACAGAGGCTGAATATAGCTGGCAAAGCCTAAAATAGTATTGCTATCTGGTCCTTTACAGAAATATTTTGCTGAACCCCGCTCTGTTATAAAGGTACATAGTGTCAAAAATTTCTCCAGGCTCACTTACCATGCCTGATCAATTGTTAGTTCCCCTGCCATCCCACATTCTTGGCTTCATGAAGTATTTATTGCCTAACCTCTCAGATCCGGAATCCTGTTCTTTAGCTTTTCTACCTGGCTCAGACCATAATCATTCTTAAATAGTTTTCTTATTTCCATTTACCCCAAAAGATGGTAAACATGGCCCTATTCCAACTTCTGGCCGTATTCTCTGACTCCTGCCACTCAGGAAGGAAAGTTATACAGATTGTCCACTTACCCAAGGGGTCCGTAAGTGGATAATCTGTATCCCTACCCCAAACCCTGTGTCACAGGGCAGCTTCTGGCAAACCTGAGGCAGCTTTAGCTCTGTAAGTAGGATGTCATCTGCAGAAGTCGAAATGCTTTTTATTCATGAGGCTACTGAATTCTTGAAAAATGGACTGTGGTGTCAGTCACTGACTCTGATACATGGCTTGCGAGTTTCTTTTGTTCTGTGAGTTTCAAACCCTGTCTATGAATCAGAGAAAAGTAGATTCCTTTTATTATTGCTTCAAGTAAAACTAAACAGAAAATAATAGGGCAACCATGAGTTTGATGTAGAATGTGTACATATGAGTAGCCTGAATCTTAACTGCCCTCTAATCTCATTCCCCTTTTCCCAGTAGTTTCCCTGATCTTATCCCTAACCTTAACCCTAATCTAGCCCTACCCTTAATTTTAGCCTTAACCCTAACATTTACCCTAATCGAGTCTAACAAATGTAACCTTAACATTAACCATGACCCTAACCCTGAATGCTAAACTCTACCTCTAAGCCCTAACTTGAATACATAAAATAGTCCCAGACTTTGAGTTTGGTAATCACTATCTTAAAATAATTTCACTAATCACACTATTAAGCAGGAATTTCTGGGTATTCATCACTGAAGGAGGTTAGGTCAGACGTTTCAACAAAGAGGAGGGATGACATCTTCCATTTAAAAATAAATGTTTTGATCATTGGAAAACGTCGGTGTTGCCACCATCACTCTCCAATAAAAAATTAGTTTAAGCAAGTGATGAATCTGTTCCCTTTACACCAAGATAATGATACCATTTCTGCCTCATTTTCAGACCATTTTTAGAGCCCTCATGTTTGGGAGAAGTGTTCATTAGCGTTCCAGGTCATCAGAATGAAATTTTATCCCCTTGAATACTGACTGATGCTGGGAGTCCTAGCTGGTATAATTCATGATCCTCTAACAGCTGGGGTCAACATTTATCCAGGTGAATGAAAACTGTAGAAAATGAAAGAATATATTTTAGAAGACGGTGGAAGAAGATGGAAGGAAGGAGAGAAAAGGATGGGAGGATGGGAAGAAAGAATAGGAAAATATCAAAGAGTGTTAGCAGGTCCCAGTCATTCATCTCATGCTTCTGTCTGATCAGATCAGCGCTCTACTTTAAATTCTTCAGCGATTGCTCAGTCTTTGCACAATAAAGACCAGGTATCTTGTTGGCACACACAGCCCAATGCTATCTCTTATTTCCTTACTCTGGAGTATTGCAGTGCTGGGTGACTGTGTGAAGTTGCCCCAAATGTGTCATGCTTGGTTAGACCTCTTTGCTTTGCCCATGCTGTATGGTCATTGCTTTTTTTTTTTTTCCTTAAATCTGCCGGGGTAAATCTTGCCTGTCCACAAAGATCCTGCTCAGGTATCATCCTCCATCGATCTCCCTCCAATTCCCCCGCCACACCCTTCCCTGTGCCCCATGCTAACATCAATCACAGTACTCCTTTCTTCATTCAGCAGATATTTATTGGGCTCTGCTCTGTGTCAGGTGCTATGCTAGATGGTAAGGAAGAACCATTAATATACCATTTTAGTCCCAAGTAGTTGAGGAAACAGATAAATCACCAGGAAATAATTCAACTGTGCTGTGAGCATGGAGGCTTAAAGGGCTGTGGGCTTGTGGAGGAAGGCAGTTCCCCAGCCTGGGGCCTGAGTGTGTGAAGAGGGCCAATGGTGGGATGGAGGAGTGCAAACATAGAAAGAACTGGAAACAGTTGAACAATGAGAACACATGGACACAGGGAGGGGAGCACTACACACTGGGGTCTGTTGGGGGGAAATAGGGGAGGGACAGTGGGGGATGGGGAGTTGGGGAGAGATAGCATGGGGAGAAATGCCAGATATAGGTGAAGGGAAGGAAGGCAGCAAATCACACTGCCACGTGTGTACCTATGCAACAATCTTGCATGTTCTTCACATGTACCCCAAAACCTAAAATGCAATTAAAAATATATGTATATATATTAAGACACGAAAAAAAAAAAAGAACTGGAAACCCAAAAGGTATAAGAACAGTTTAGGAGGGTTTAGTCTGTGGTGAGAGTTAAGCAGAATCCAGGTGACAAAGAGTTTTGCAGCTATGTTAAGGCATTTGGATTCATCCTTAGAACTCTGAGGAAATCATTGAAAGTTTTAAGCATGGGATTCACATAATCAGATATGTATTTTTGGTATATTTTAAAATTTTCTTTTTGTCTCTTACATAATAGTAACAATATTATCTGCGAATATTGCTGAAGGATACTACAGAAAAGATACTATGTTAAACTCTGTAAATTACCTTAGTTAAGGCTCACTTCTGTCTTATAAGGTTGATACTACTACAGAAACATTATTTCATCATGTAGACATGCAGAGAGATTAACTGACTTGCTAAAAGTCGTGCTTTTAATCATGAGAATAATTCTCCATTTCATAATGATAAAAATTAAGATATTCATGGTCACTACTTGAAAGAACTCAGAGCACATTTGCTTGTATGATCTTAGTCGTCCACTTGATGTACTTATAACTCCTGAAAAGGCTTCATTTCTGTTTCATAAATGGTAACACCGAGGAAGCGATTTGGCCAGATCCTCCCGGCATGGTCTCAGTCCACCCAGAAACTAGGATCTTGAGGATTGATGCTGTATTTTGTTAGTCTTCGTGGTGCTGGATCCACTGCACAGAAGCATCTGGCTATGGGGTTGTGATGAGCTTATAGATGCACCATCCTCCTCATGCAGAGAATAAAAAAAAATAACATCCCTTTTTCATCCTTGATGGGAAGACAGAGCCGGGTGATGAATGGGCTTAGAGGGATCCCAGAGATGATGTCCATTGGTGTGGTTGGCATTGCTCCTCTAATCAGGAAAAGAATATCTGTTGTGGTTGGAGAAACAGAGCACCTTGGGTTTGGGCATGTGAAATCCGGTTACCCATGAGTTGTAGTCAATGTTTTGTGGAGATCCTCTTCTTTCTTCTTTTAATCCTGTATTAGTCTGTTCTGACACTGCTAATAAAGATATACCTGAGACTGGGTAATTTATAAAGAAAAGAGGTTTAGGCCAGGCGCAGTGGCTCATGCCTGTAATTCCAGAACTTTGGGAGGCTGAGGTGGGCGGATCACGAGGTCAGGAGATTGAGACCATCCTGGCTAACATGGTGAAACCCCATCTCTACTAAAAATACAAAAAGTTAGCTGGACGTGATGGCGGGCACCTGTAGTCCCAGCTATTCAGAAGGCTGAGGCAGAAGAATTGCTTGAACCTGGGAGGCAGACTTTGCAGCTTCCCAACATCATGCCACTGCACTCAAGCCTGGGCAACATCCCAACCAACCGTAAAAAAAAAAAAAAAAAAAAAAAAAAAGGAAAAGAGGTTTAATGGACTCACAGTTCCACATGGCTGGGGAGGCCTCATGATCATGGTAGAAGATGAAGGAAGAGCAAAGGGATGTCTTACATGGCAGCTTACAAGACAGCATCTGCAGGGGAGCTGCCTTTTATAAAACCCTCAGATCTCATGAGACTAACTCACTATCATGAGAACAGCATGGGAAAACCCACCCCATGATTCGATCACCTCCTACTAGGTACCTCCCATGACATGTGGGGATTATTACAATTCAAGGTGAGATTTGGGTTGGGACACAAAATCAAAACATATCAAATCCTTTTTCATGTTTCCCTTCCTCTTTCCTTCTTATTTCTTCTTCTTTGTATTGTTTACTGCCACAACATTATCAGCAGCAACAAACAGCACGTCATGCTGAGGGCTCATTGCTCATCGTGGCCTTATCATTTCATTGTTGTCTTTGTCTTTGTCATCACTGTCATCCACTGTTACCACCAACACTGCCACATCAACTTCAGCATCAGCATCAACATCAAATTTTCTTAGCTTTGTCTTATCTATGCATCGTTGTTTTTGTCATTGTCATCATCATCCCCATCCTCGTCACTCCCTCTTACTAAGTGCTTACTTTGTGCCAAGCACTGTGCTCAGAACTTTACCTGCATTATCTCACATCATCTACAAAATTAACTGCCATGTGTGATTATCCCCATTTTACAGATGACAGACCAGAGGCTCAGAGATGTGAAGTCATTGGCTCAAGGTCACGAAACAATCACCAACATCAACATAGTCTTCTCCATAAAATTAAGATTCATCCCACAGGCACCAGAGGTTTCAGTTTATTTTTAGGAATTAAGAAAATTGCAAGATTGAGCTCTTATGGTCTGTTAACTAAGGGCTGCTGTGAATTCAGTGAAAAAGATTTAGGGTTATTATTCTCTAATGGCAGTTGCTCCCTGATTCAGAAGAACAGCTCTTCTTTTGACTAATTGTTAAATTTATGTTTATGATGATTATTTCTAAAGGGCAATTTAGAGTTGAACTATTTTAGATAATAAATCAGAACCATGATTCCAACCAGGATTTGCCTGATTCCAAAGCCTACATTCCCACAATACTGTCTGACTTCCTTTGGTAATTATGCCAAAATAAAGTCCTCCAATTCTCAAGTCCATGGTTATCCATCTCACCAGTGGCACCTTTTCTGGTTGACTAGAGGATTAAAGTACTTTATGGCAACAGTTACTTCAGGAAAACTTTCCTCAATTTTGATGGCATCATCTCCCACCCCCACCCCACATCAGTGCAAATATGTTTCCCTCGATCTTCCTTAGCAATCGCCTAGCCCTTTTTAAGACATAGTGTAACATGGTGAAAAGACAGTGGGGAATTCAAATCCAGGCTCTAAAACTTACTGGCTATACAACTTGGGACAATTTACCTCCTTGGTCTCAAGTTTTCATTCTTCATCTACATAATAGAAATAGCACCAACCACCCCATAAAGATGCTGTGAAATTTAGATGAGATAATCCTGTTTGACATCTATTAGGTGTCAATAAATGTTGAAAACAACTCATCAGAATAAACTCACCCTTCCTTCTGTATTCCCTGCCGTACCCTGCTAAATGGCTAATTGAAATCTTTAAGGTATAGGAGAGAGAGAGATGAAACTGATGAATTTGAAATGGCTCAGTCTATGACTAGCAGAGGGTTCTTTACAAATCACCTCAGCTAGGAATCCTGTCCCTTATTCCTTTAACACCTAGAAGTCAGCTATTCACTTGTCCTGCTTTCTGAGGCTCCTCTTACCTCTGCTGCGAATAAAGACCCACTCACACAAGAGCATTTAATGAGTTAAGCATTAACTTACTAAAGACATTGTAGATAAGACATAAGAGTGAGTTTATATCACATTGCCCACAGCAAGCAACTGGAAAAATCCCCATGTCTCTTCCTGTTACTTCGCTCCTGTATCTTTCTCCCTGGACACCCAATGCAATCCCCTGGCTCCTCTCTTCTCTATTATCACAACAATTCTTCTTCACTTCAAACTTAACACATTCCACTCACGGCGGTGCTTGGTGAAGAAAACAACTCAAAGTTCACTGTGATCACCTTTATTCAAGGCACTTTGGTGACTATCACATGACTTTTGGGGTCTTCATGTTCTACTACAAACAAAGTCGAAGTGTCTCCTAAATAAATGCAACCCCCTCTTTTCATGAGACGTTGTTACACCAGTTGGGGAGTGAGGACCATCTTGCTCCACCACATTACATGTAAAATGAAGGTGTTGGTGAATTCTGGACAGCTTTATCATCTAAGTCTGTTTATCCTCAGTAAATTGTGGGCTTTGGGTTCTATTGGGCAAGAGAAATCCCATGCCGGTTTCAATATTTGTTTAAAGATAAGTCTTAGAATCAGACATTCCCAGGCTTGGATGTAAATTTATCAGAAGTAGAACTCAATATCCGTTATTTCTACATGGTGTTCCTGTCTATCCTTGTGCCATGGAGACACATACAAATGAACTCTGGAATTTAGCCCCTTTATAACCTTATGTCTAGTTTTTTCTCCCTTATCTATTTTATGCCTTTTTATTAATTCATTTATGAACTAATTCATTACATACAGATTCATAGGGCACCATCTATGTGCTAGGTACTGAAAATATAGAAAAGAAGGGAGATACAATCTCTTCCTTTAGAGTTGTGTGTGCGTACATTAATTAGATGATCACACAAATAAGACAAAAATACAACTGTGTAATGTGCAATAAAAGAAAAGCCCTGGAACCAATCCAAATGCCCATGGATCGTAGATTGGACAAGGAAAATGTGGCATATATACACCATGGAATACTATGCAGCCATAAAAAATGATGAGTTTGTGTCATTTGTAGGGACATGGATGAATCTGGAAACCATAATTCTCAGCAAACTGACACAAGAACAGAAAATCAAATACTGTATGTTCTCACTCATAGGTGGGTGTTGAACAATGAGGACACATGGACACAGGGAGGGGAGCATCACACACTGGGGTCTGTTGGGGGTTACCAAGGGATGGACAGTGGTGGTGGGTGGGGAAGTCAGGAAGGGATAACATGGGAAGAAATGCCAGTTGTAGGTGATGGGGGGATGGAGGCAGCAAACTACATTGCCATGTATGTACCTATGCAACAATCCTGTATGATCTGCACATGTACCCCAGAACCTAAAGTATAATAAAAAATATATAAATACATACATACATAAATACATAAATAAATAAAATAGAAGCCGGTACTAGGAAACCTATCTAGTTGGAGTTGTCATTTAGGAGTTTCCTAACTTTCTTGCCTCTGTTCTTTGTTTTATACTCTGACCTCTCTCTCCAGGCTTAAATGTTCTGTTCTTGATATTTTTCTTTTTGAAGGGCACAGTAGTCTTATTACATGTTCTGAATGTGAGACAGAAAGACACATAAGTAGGGCCAGATGTGGTGGTTCATGCCTGTAACCCAGCACTTTGAGAGGCTGAGGCAGATGGATCACCCGTGGTCAGGAGTTCGAGACCAGACTGGCCCATCTCTACTAAAAACACAAAAAATTAGCACGTGTCTGTAATCACAGCTATTCAGGAGGCTGAGGCAGGAGAATTGCTTGAACCTGGGAGGCGGATATTGCAGTGAGCCGAGATTATGCCACTGCACTCCAGCCTGTGCAACAGAGTGAGACTCTGCCTCAAAACAAACAAAAAAAGACACATAAGTAGATTGATGCAAATAATAAAAGTGGAAAATTGAGGAGGCTAATACTAAAGAAAGTACTCCTCTGGCCTGGAGGTAATCAGGCAAAGTCTCGTGGAGGACGAGACACCTGGGCTAGGTCTTAAAGCGTAAGTTAGGAGCTAGACAGGCAAAACAGGGGTAAGAGGAAGGGTGGTCCAGGAAGATAATACCACATGAGCAAAAGTTCAGGAAAAAGGAACAATTGTGGTTATGTGTGTGTGTGTGTGTACTACAGGTGGTTCATGTAATGGGAGCATCAACTGATGGGTAATGAGGCTGAGCTGGCATCATCACCCTCCAATCAAAGCTGAGTTTGCACACAGATTATATTGATAGAACTCTATAGAGGAAGTGCAACAAGTAGCCTGGAACACCACAGACACTCATCCACTTCTCATTCCAGACACCTCTTTAAGCGCGCGCACACACACACACACACACACACACAGACGACTGCAAAGGCAGGGATTGTCTACTTTTCTTTCCCATATATTTGCAGTCTCATATTTCCAGACACCTCTTTAAACTCTTATTTGTTGAAACCCATTTTCTAATGGCTCTTTGTCTAAACATCTCTTGCTGCTTAGCCAGGCAATGTGCCCCTTCTCTGACAGTAACAAGGATGTGCATCTTGGGAGAGACTTACCAGAGTGGCCAGAATGACTCCGGGGGTAAGATGATGGTGGAAGTGTAAATCACACAAGAAATATTGAACTTTGGGAGCCAGCAAACAATAATATGCCACTTTATTCCACTCCTGCTGGAGGTTTATATATGTCATTGTCACTTTTATACTGTTCTCCACCTCTGGTAATTTTCTCTCAATCTAATTTTTATTTCCCAAGGGTCTACCAAGGTTAAAAGTACTGGAAATCCAATGACTATTCTTTTGCCAAGGGATAGTAAATTAAATTAACCATTGCTGGTGGCCAGCTCTGATCAGAACTATTTATATGTAAATAGCTAAAAACCCCTCAAGGCATTGTTGCAATTATTAGTTGTTCATTCCAGATGTTGACCATAATACAATAGGTCATGAACACAACTCTGGAAATGGGGGCAGGAATTAGCTTCTGTTCAGCCTGATCTTTTCTGGCACAGGCTAACTTTCTGTAGCTCTACTATCAGGTAGTTCATGGTGAAATCTTTCCTCCTAGCTTACTGAGTAAGAGGGTGAAGACATTTTTAGTCCCAGAGGAACAGTGAAAATAGGAATGGGAGGATTAAAACCTAGTGCACAGGCATTGGTTGGCATTTTGTCCTGGTTTCTAGGTTCTGTCCAATCAGTGCAGTCATCATTTGCATACTGCTTCCTGGATGGCCAGCATTAATTATATCAACAAAGACTCCTTCCTCATGGCAGCCTTAGGATTTGGTGTATTCCTAAGGACTTTTCCAGAGGGAGGATCATTTTGGGGGGAACTTTTATAGAAACAAGGAACCCTCCCACTAAGTGACATCACATTTTTGGAAAATGTAATAGTTCAATATTCCTACTTGGTCTCTCTGGTTGGATTTTGAGTGTTAGAGGATTATGGAGGATTGCTTCAAATAAACAAGCTCCAGGGCTTGAATCAGTTGTCCCTGTTCTCTTTCTCTTTCTTCCCTAATGCCAAAGCTTGTCAAATCTGTCATGGTACTTTAAGCAGCTACAACTCATGTTATCCTTTACCCTGTACAACCAAATGATTTCTAGGTTACCTTGATAATGTATAGCGTGTTTCTATGCTCTTGGATTTGCTCAAATGACTCTTTAAATAAAGCCCCTCAAAGGAGCTTATTTATTAAAATAAAATAAAAGAGAGAAGGTAGGAGTTGTCCCAATATCTCAGGCCTTCAGTGTTCCATTCTTGCCTCAGGGTAGAAAACTCTCATGGGTGCTGGTAGATCTGCTCCTGGACTGGATGTCGCTCTATTAATGTTCCTCTAGCACCATGGCTTTGCTGAATGGTTCCCAGCACCTGTGATCTGTCCTTAAGTCTTATGAACTTGTTGAGAGTGGTAGAACTAGGAAGACTGGCTGAAGCACACACAGCTCATCTACCATATTAGAAAACCCTGAACTAGACCACCAGGGATTTTAGAACAACATTGTCTTGGCCCCCATAGAATTGTTTTCTCCTAGACATGTATCTTGGCTTCCATCAAGGACTGAAACACTGTCTCAGGGAAAGTAATATTGTTCTCATTGTTGAAACTATGTCCATCCCATCTCTCTGTGGTTCCATTTCAAGACCTGCACGAAAAAGCTTAAGAATCAAATCTGAGTCCTTGTGCACCGTCTAGCCAAAGAAATACACAGAGGCTGAGATCAAGCCAGCTTGTTTGCCAAGCTGTTTCTCTGGCTGCGTCCTCCAGGGAATGGGATGTCTTCTTCCTTGTGTGAAGGCACCATTTATTTAGTAATAAATAAATTTATTTATTTATATTTATATATAACTTAAATATATATTTTTATATAATTTACATATATTTATATATAGTAAATTTATTACTAAATTGCACAGAGACACTGTGAGCTCAAGGGGAATCTGCCCATGGAGTGTGAGGGGAGACGGGGGGTAGAGTAGGGGCAGGATGGAGAGTAGTTACTAGGTCTCTGACTTGCACTTTTTAGCTCAGTGGCAATAGTGCTCAGGGCCAGGCAATGTCTGCTTTGCCTGGGGAACCCATATAATGGACACAGTGTCCCTTTATATCTTGACTGTCAGGGGGCTCAGAGTCAAAAGCCTTCACTGGAATAAACGTGTAGGATCTGGAGAAGTAAATCTCTGCCTTACATTTTACCCGTTCTTGCCCTAATATTTACCCGGGCCTGAGTTTTAATTTTGCATTTCAGTTTTACCAAATTGGTATCATCCATACGCTTTGCGATAATTTTTTTTTTTGAGACGGAGTCTCCCTCTGTCCCCCAGGTTGTAGTGCAGTGATGCAATCTCGGCTCCCTGCAATTCTGCCTCCCGGGTTCAAGTGACTCTTCTGCCTCAACCTCCTGACACAGGTGCCTGCCACCACGCCCAGCTAATTTTTGTATTTTTAGTAGCAGCAGGGTTTCATTATGTTGGCCAGGCTTATCTCAAACTCCTGACCTCAAGTGATCCACCCTCCTTGGTCTCCCAAAGTGCTGGGATTATAGGCGTGAGCCACCATGCCTGGCCAATAAATTTTTTAAAATTAGGCTGTGGCAAAAGTCAATAACCCAGAGAATGGATGGACCAGGACCTCTGCAGGCCAGAGTATTTCACAGCACGTGAGAAACGTGCTTCTTATTCTTCCTCACAGTGTCAGTGATGTGTCCTGCCAGGCTGGCTGGACACTTGGAGGGACACAAAGCAGTTCTCGTTATGCCTGATGGCTTGGGCATTCCATGGTAAACATCATAAAAGATAGTAAATCTCATAACAAAGGGATAAGGATTCGTTAAACTCTTATTAAAACTGAGTTCATTATGGGAAATTATTTTCTCACAAGAGGTCATGAAATTATTGCAGAAAGAGATTTTTAGCTAGGGAGGAAGTCCCATTTTGTCACTGTGTGACCTGAGTCAGGTCCCTTGTCTGACCACTTATTTTTTTTCCACCAGAACAGCAAGAAAAGAACTTAAGAGAACATTCCCCAATGTAAAATTTCTGCCAAAGTTGCTTTAAACATGGAGTCAATATCATTTAATTGTATATCTCTCTACAGAAATCATACAACCCAGCCTATAATAAAGTTACAGGCACATAACTTTATTCATATAGGCAGTTTAGGAGTGTTTATCTCTATGCTGGAGAAATTGGTATAAACGAACTGTGGTCGTATCCTTTTTTAAATGGTGCAAATGCGTTAGGCTGCAGGGTTCATAAATTAGCTTTTCAGAGAGTTCAATCATAATCGAATATGCTTAATATTCACACATTGTGATTTGAACATTAAAGATCTTGAACAAAGATCACAGTCTTGGAAGGTATTAAATAAAAAAAAAAATACTCCCCTGGAATTGAATTTATTAGCTCCTGATTTCTGATTTATGTTTCATTAGCCTGTGGTGATAAGTATGGAACCATATAAAAGAAAGGCATGAATCCCCATTTTGGAGCATTAAATGCAGATTTTTGACGATAACCTATTTTTGTGCAGCTATTAGGGGAGTGCCAGCTTGTACCCACATCCAGTTATTAATCTGTGAAATGTTTTCTCTCTGGTGCACTTAACTGTCACTGACTAAGTGGGTTATTAAATGGGAGCGAGAAATGAATCAATCAAATATATTCAAATGCTCAGTCTCCAGCATTGTTCTTTGACTTCATTATTTAGGCATTACGTTCCATGCAACGCCGGATGTAATTGTCAATACAGATGGGTCTGATTTGTGGGAGACGAGTTCGCTTTGGCAATTACGGTTTTAGGTTTACAAGCATACCAGAAATCCTTGCAACATGTTAACACCGTTAGCATGGCTTCCGTAATCACATCTTTCAATGGGATCACAGCTGAGCTGACATTTTCATTAGAGAAGAGAGCTGGTCTTTGCAGTAATACATGGAACCATTTGCATGCCTGGCCACTGGTTACACACAGTGCTTTGGCGTAGAAGGTTTCTCCTTGGCACCATAAGGCAACTCTTCTCCATTTACCCAGCTCAGTCAGAAAGAAAAGTACTTATAAGTAGGAGATAAACATTCAGCACATACGGATATAAACATGGGTGCAATAGACACTGAAGAGTACTGGGGGCAGGAAGAAGGAAGGGGATATGGGTTGAGAAATGACCTACTGAGTACTATGCTTGCTACCTGGGTATAATATACCCATGTAATAAACCTGTACATGTACCTCCTATAGCTAAAATAAAAGCTGAATTTTTAAAAAATGTAATCACTATGCATAATGTTAAGAGTCAGACTGCCTGAGTTTGAATCCTGACTTCACTGCTTCCAGCTGTGTGACTTCGGATAAGTTAATTAACCTCTCTGTACTACAGTTTGCTTATTTGAAAATGGGGATGATGACGATGATGATGACGACGATAACACTGCCTTCACTTGGATTTCTTCAGAAGCAGACACTGAGACAAGGATTTGGAGGCAAGTAATTTATTTGGAAGGTTCAGAGGACATGGGTAGGGGAGTGGGGATGTGAGATAAGGAGAAGGCAGGCACAAAGGATATGCTATTAAGCCACCCCCAGTGGAGGAAATATAGGCAGGAGTTTCTCTGGGCAGCTCTGGTAGATATTGTATAACACACAACTCAGAGTTATCCTTTGGGAGGGACAAGTGACCTGGGGCACTGGTCATCTGTGGAAGGATGTCTCCAGAGCAAGTGTGGGACGGCATGTCACAGGAAGATAAAGCAAGCTTCACCAGCCCAAGAGAGCCCTGGCAAAGAAACACAGGTGCGGGAGACTGGAAGTTGAACCTGTGTGCCCTGCAGTGACACGGGTGAGGACATGCGTGGCATCTGCTCTAAGCCCCTGCCTCCTATGGTCATTTTGAGGGCTCAATGAGTGAAACTATTACAAAGCACTCACAGAAAGCCTGGCTTGAATAAGTCAATGTAAAAACTTACCTCCAGCTACACTGTGGGGTCGGTGTGGAAATGGAACAAGATTGTATGAGAAAAGCCAGGATCAGCACAATGCCAGGCTCAGATAAAGTGCTTGGCAAATGTTTGTCAAACAGAATACCTATCCTTTATTGATCTCTGACTATGGGCCGCCGTTGTATTCGCTTACTCCATTCTCTGCGCCAACCCTTGAAGACCAGTGTTAGTATCTCTGTTTCACGGTTGGTTGAGGTCAAAGGAATTATACCCGTGGTCAGAGTATAGCTTCCAGGTCACAGCACAGAGGCATTGTGGCTGGAATCTGGCCTCTTCTGCTTACAGAGGTAGTTGTGAGACCTCTGTTGAGTTGCTGAATTCCCCTAATCTGTAGCTTCCTTATTCATGCTGTGGGGATAGTCAAAGGACTTTCTCAAAGGGATGCTTTGGGGGTCAAATGAAATGACACTTGTGAAGATCTGGATAATGCCTAACAAGTAATAGCAGGAGTGGTTATTGTCATTATGAACAGTAGTAGTACGAGTAACTGGCAGAGCCAGGATTTGAACCCAGGTGTAGCTGACCACATCGTACCCCGTTGCTTCTGAGGGTTACCTAATAGCAATGCTTTTGAAGGTGCAGTGGACATCTTTTAAAAGAGCTCCCACTGGTCCCCATCTCCTGGTATTCATGCCCACATATGATTTGCTGCCCTCGAGTGTGGGCTGGGCCTAGCGTCTTGCCTCTGATGAACACAACACAGTAAAAGGGATGGGATGTCCCTTCCAAGATTAGGTTTCAAAGAGACCATGACTTCCATCTTGCTCGCACTTTTTTTCTTGCAATGCCTCTCCTAATAGCAGCCAGATGCTAGGTCATGAGCTGTTCAATGGAGAGGCGCACATGTGAAGGAACTGAGGGCAGCCTCTGGCCAATAGCAGGAGAAGATCTGAGGCCCTCAGTCCCATAACCCCGAAGAAACTCAATCGTGCCGACAACCACAAGGGTGTGACACAGGAAGTGAGTTCTTCCCAGTTGAGCCTGCAGCCTCGGCAGATACCTTGGCTATAGCCTTGTTGGAAACTGTGAAAAGACCCAGCAAATCTGTGCCACCCCTGTGGAAACTGTGAGATAATAAACATTGATGTTTGTAGGTATTAACTTTTGGGATAATCTGTAATGCAGCAACAGATTTTTTGTTTTTTATTTTTTTGAGACGGAGTCTAATCCTGTCACCCAGGCTGGAGTGCAGTAGTGCGATCTCAGCTCATTGCAGTTTCCACTTTCCAAGCTCAAATAATCTTCCCACCTCAGCGTCCTGAGTAGCTGGGACCACAGGTGTGCACCACTGCATCCGGCTAATTTTTATTTTTTTATTTTTTTTTTTGGTAGAGACGGGGTTTCGCCATGTTGCCTAGGCTGATCTCAAACTACTGAGCACAGGTGATCCACCCACCTTGGCCTCCCAAAGTGCTGGGATTACAGGAAATGATCCTCAATGCCTGGTCAGCAATAGATTATTAACACAAACATTATTAAGGTTCGTTCAGTCACCTCTGTATAAACCTCAATTCCAGTACTTAGCTCACTGTCCTAAAAGGCAGTTCCTTTTTGTTCTAATGGTACCTCGAGAAAGGAAGGTCAAAATATGGTCCATTGGCTCAAAAGTGATACTTTAGCAGTTGTCAACCTTTTTTGATCCATGGTACCTTTAAAAAAAAAAAATCAGGCCGGGCTCGGTGGCTTACACCTGTAATCCCAGAACTTTGGGAGGCCGAGGCGGGCGGATCACGAGGTCAGGAGATCGAGATCATCCTGGCCAACATGGTGAAACCCCGTCTCTACTAAAAATACAAAAATTTAGCCAGATGTAATGGCACATGCCTGTAGTCCCAGCTAGTCAGGAGGCTGAGGCAGAGGAATCACTTGAATTCAGGAGGTGAAGGTTACAGTGAGCCGAGATAGTGCACTGCATTCCAGCCTGGTGACAGAGCAAGACTCCGTCTCAAAAACAACAACAAGAAGAAAATAAACAAATGTTGCAGAGGGAAGTCTGACTATGAAACCTAGAAAAACAAGATGCTGCCCTATCATCTTGAGAAGAGGAGAGGCCTGGAGCCTGCTTGGTTCATGAAGGTTGAAAATCACTGCCCAGGTCATCTTCCTCAAAGGTGAAACATGCATAACACAACACAGTAAACACACACTTATATCTACCCCATTTCTGGCCAAGCATGGTGGCTCATGCCTGTAATCCCAGCACTTTGGGAGGTTGAGGCGGGTGGATCATGAGGTCAGGAGTTTGAGACCAGCCTGACCAATATGGTGACACCCCGTCTCTAGTAAACATAGAAAAATTAGCCGGGCGTGGTGGTGCATGCCTGTAATCCCAGCTACTCGGAAGGCTGAGGCAGAAGAATTGCTTGAACCCAGGAGGTGGAGGTCGCAGTGTGCTGAGATTGTGCCATTGCACTCCAGCCTGGGCGACAGAGCAAGACTCTGTCTCGAAAAAAAAGAAAGGAAAGGAAAAGATCTCCATTTCCTAGGTTGGGACACACACTGGATGCACAGGAAGGATGGGTCTTGCATGCAGGGGAATCCTGAGAGCCAGGAGGCCCTGCTTTTAGAGCCCCTGGGGTCTCTGCTATCCCGGTGTTACATTAGAAATCTTTGAAAGCTCTGGAGAAGGGAGTGAGAATAGAAAAATAAGACTGCGTTTGGAAGGGTTGAATGGCAGTGGAGAGGGAGTAGGATGTAGCTAGACAAGAAGAAACCCTCATTCCCATTTTGAATGTGAGAAACTTCACCTGCTGAAGATTACCCTAGGGTGGTGAATGAAACATAAGGACATTTCAGGTAAGGATGCATGAAACAGATGGGTATAGCATGTGTTTCCCGAGCACGCCTCAGGATCGGAATTACATGGGGGAAATGTTCAAGACCGTATTCCCAGGTTCTCTTTGAGACAGGCTGAATCAGAATCCTTGGGAGGGGCCTGAGAAGCTGAAGATAAAACAAACATCCTGGATGGTTATCAAGCAAGGGAATTTGGTACAGGCATACTCATTTCCAGTTTCAAACACTCATCCATCCGTCTGTCCATCTGTTCATTCAGCCATCCACTCATTCATTCATCTGGGCACCTAGGAATTCAACAGAGTGTCTAGTATGTGTCGGGCACTATCATGGGACTGTAACGACTGCCAGAAATGCAAAGACACATAACACATGGTCCTTATCCTTTAGGGGCTCACAGACTGGGAGGGAAATAGACAAGGATGAGATGGATCTATGAGAGAGGAAATGGAAAAGGAGGGGCGCCTCATATATGCTCATTATCCCCAAACCTGCCTAATTTAACTTCTAGTCACCAACTCTTTCTACTTGGTTATTTAAGTAAAAATAACATAATTTAAATATGTCCTTACACATTCTGTTAGGGACAGCCTTGTTCATCCGACTGTTCTAAGGATTTCAAAGGGACACGGAAATCTCTGTATTTCTGGAATTCTAATTAGCAAGCCGGGCAGAATTGACTAGATTTTCATACATCTTTTCCCCAAGAACGACTTCTGCCACAATCTCAGTTTTCCTGCCTGCTGCGTTCCTTCCTTGGTGACAAAGATACCACCTGCCTCAGGAAATGAGCCCCTTGAAGCAAAATGATTAGCCTTGGCCTCAAAGGGCTTTCAAAACTTTTGCAAACAATGCCACTGGAACACAACAGGAACAGGGTGAGTTTCTTTCTTTTCCCCTTTTAAAAAATGATTGAATCCCACTGTCTTCTGAAGATGAATATTTCTGCCGGGCAGATTTGCTTTGTAAATTACAGACTCGAGTGGCTTTTTTTTTTTCTTGCTGCTTGAGTGAACTGGGAATTAGACATATTTGCAATCAAATAAAATGTGAGGGCTCTTCATGGGTTGGAATTCTGACAACTCTGGGGCTCAGATGTATGGAATTGGGTAGCGTTGGCCCCGTGGCTCAGCACATGTTTGTGGGGCTCTTTTGGGAGGGTAGGGTGCGGTGCTAACGATGGAATGATGTAGCAGTGAAGAAGAGAGATGGGTCCCTGCCCTCAAGGGCTAAGAGTTGAAAGGTAGAGAGACTTTGTACAAATAATAACAGAATATATGTCTATGTGCTAAGATAAAGCGTGCAGTCAAAATTTAATGAGTCTCTACTCACTCAATAATGCCAAGCCAGTTTCTAGGTGCAAGGAATTCAGCAGTGACAAAAAGAGTCACAAGACATAGTCACGAATTGATGTCTTCATGAAACTTTCATCTCTCCGTGTGCATGTGTATTTGTATGTGTGAGAGACATGTGCCCTATTTTTCTTATTTATTTTGATGGTCAGATGATGAGTAGAGAAAACTAAATCAGGATGGAGGGATAAGGAGTGTCTGCGTGTGTTTTGTGTAAGTGCACATGCATGTGTGTTTTATGCAAATACACACACATGTGCACAATTGGTGGAGAATATGTTTAGATTGGTGGGTGTATTTTTTTTCTATCACTGCTGTAATAAATTACCAGAAATTTAGTGACTTAACACAAATATGTTACAGTTCTGTAAGTCAAAAATTTGGGCTGGATGTGGTGGCTCACACCTGTCATCCCAACACTTTGGGAGGCCGAGGCAGGTACATCACTTGAGGTCAGGGGTTCAAGACCAGCCTGGCCAGCATGGTGAAACTTCATCTCTATTAAAAATACAAAACTTAACTGGGGATGGTGGTGAGCGCCTGTAATCCCAGCTACTCAGAAGACTAAGGCAGGAGAATTACTTGAGCCTGGGAGGCGGAAGTTGCAGTGAACCGAGATTGTTCCAGTGCACTCCAGCCTGGGCAACAGAGTGAGTTTCCATCTCAAAAAAAAAAAAAAAAAAAAAAAAAAATTGAAAGCGGTCAGCAGGCCTGTGCTCCTTCTGGAGGTTTTAGGGAAGAATCTGTTTACTTGCCTTTTCTAGCTTCTGAAGGCCGTCCACATTCCTTGGGTCATGGCCTCATCCTCCACTTCAAGGCCAGCATCTTAGCATCTTCCAACCTCTCTCTCTCTCTCTCTCTCTCTGACTCTGTCCTTCTTGCCTCCCTCTTATAAGGATCCCTGTGATTCCATTGAGACCACCCAGATAATTCAGTACAAACTTCTCTTTGAAATATCCTTGTTAGGCCAGGTGGAGTGGTTCACGCTTGTAATCCCAGCACTTTGGGAGGCCAAGGCGGGCAGATCACAAGATCAGGAGATCAAGACCATCCCAGCCAATGTGGTGAAGCCTCGTCTCTACTAAAAATACAAAAATTAGCTGGGCATGGTGGCGCAGGCCTGTAGTCCCAGCTACTTGGGAGGCTGAGGCAGGAGAATCGCTTGAACCCGCGAGGTAGAGGTTGCAGTGAGCCAAGATCACACAACTGCCCTCCAGCCTGGCGACTGTGTCTATAAATAAATTAATTAATAAGATCCTTGTTAATCAGAGCTGCAAAGTTCCTTTTGCTGTGTAAAGGTAACATGGTCACAGATTCTGGGGATTAGGATGTGGGCGTCTTTGGGGGGCCATTTTTCAGCCTTCTAGTGGCCAAGGAAAGCCTCAGTGAGGAGCTATTTGATCAAGGTCCTGAGGAGGTGAGAGTGGGAACTGGGCACATAGCTGGGGGAGCGTGCTCTAAGAAGAGGGAATTGTGGGTGAGAGACCGGAAAGTTTGAGGAACCGCATGGAGGCCAGTGTGGCTGCAGCAGAGGGAATGATGGGGAGAGTGGGGAGGGCAGGGCCAGAGGCAGGATGGAGGCTCCGTTATACGGCATCTCATAGGGTAGCGTAGAGACCTGGCTTTCCTCGTAATGCGGTGGGGATCCACAGAACCCACTGAGTACAGAGTTCAAGCGCTGCACTGTGGAGAAGCATCTAACTCAGACTTAGAGGGTGGTGGGGTCAAGCGAATCTTCCCAGAGGAAGGAAAATGTAAACTGAAATAGACAAGCTTCCAGGAGAAATTAGAATTAATTACAAAAGCATTTATTGAGTACTTTGTGCCACTTTCTAGATAGATTTCACGTAGCTCTTGCTGAAATCATTGACCTCTAAATAATTCCACAATGCCACACACTGTCTTGAGGGTGATAGAATTCTTGTTGTTTTCCAGAAGGGGAAATGGAGGCTCATAAGGATTAGTGTAAAGACAAATAACTAATAAATGTGATGGGGCTGCAATTTGACCTCAGGTGCTTTTAACTTCCGAGCCCAGACTCTTCGATGTACCAAATTATTTGGCTACCTCTTGGTTTCCAGTCTAGTAGGAAATGTGGGATGAGTCTACATGACCACAAGTACTTGGAAAAGAGTAATGCAGGCCTGAGTCCAGAAGGACTTTGCCCTTTTTGGTTTTGGAAATTTGAGTGCGACGAGTGAGGTAAGGAAGTAGAAGCAGCCTGGAAAGAATCGAGAGTCATTATTTGATGTCCAATTTCCCTTCTTTAATTGGGATGGCAGGAAGGGGATGGGTCAGGGCCAGGCATTTCTCTTGGAGGCAGTCTAGGTGAGTGACACCAAGGAGAATATGACGTGTATTCATTCAACAAGTCCTGACTGCGTGCCATGTACCAGGGGCTCAGCATGGAACAAGACAGGGTCTCTGGTGTCATGGTCCTTACTATTGGGGCAAAAAACAGATGGTACAATAAACAAACAAGAAAAATACCAGCTTTTTATTAAGAGCTATGAGAGAGATAAAATGGGATGGTGCAATGGAGACTAATTGAAAGGCAGTTTAGATGGGTGGTCAAGGAAGGCTTCTCGGAGGAGGTGGCCTTTCTTTAAGACCTGAAAGATGAGAAGTCATCAGCTATGGAAAAGCCAAGGGCAATGTGTTGCAGGCAAGGGAACACCATGTGCAAAAGGTATATGTATATCAGACATGAGCTTTGTGTGATAAAGAAATGGAAATTGGCCTCTGCAGGTGGGGCTGAGTGAGAGACTGGTCTGGAGATGGTGAAGCAGATGTCAACCTGTCTAGGTCCTGCAAGGGTGACCATATGTAAGTGGATGAGTAGGCCATCGAAGGATCAGAGCAGGGAACTTCTTTCATCAGATTTATATTTTCAAAGGCTCATTCTGGTTCATGTCCTTTTCAGGGACATGGATGAAACTGGAAACGATCATTCTCAGCAAACTAACACAGGAACAGAAAACCAAATACCACATGTTCTTACTCATAAGCAGAAGCTGAACAATAAGAACACATGGACACAGGGAGGGGAACATCACACACTGGGGCCTATGAAGGGATGTGGGGCAAGGGGAGGGAGAGCATTAGGACAAATACCTAATGCATGTGGGGCTTAAAACCTAGATGACAGGTTGATAGGTGCAGCACACCACTATGGCACATGTATATCTCTGTAACAAACTTGCACGTTCTACACATGTATCCCAGAACTTAAAGTGTAATAATTAAAAAGACTCATTCTCGCTGTTGCATGTAGGGTAGTTTGAAAGGGGGGTAAATTGGGAGCTACGGTAGTCAAAGAGGTGGCCTGGATTGCAGTGGTGCCCGTGGAGGTAGGGAGGAGCAGATGGGTTCCAGAAGTAGATATTACATATGAGGAAGAGGGCAAAGTCTAGGGAGATTCTGAGCTTTTGCTTTGAAAGACTGGAAGAAGGCTAATTGTGATGGGAACCATTGGAGGAGAGAGTGATTTGAGGTTGGCAGAGGTGGGGAACAATGCAAAGAAGAATTAGCAGATCCAAATGGAATTAGCAAACTGGATTTAGAAGTCAAGACGAAGGCAGAGAAAATGGAGAAGATGCTTGGGATGAAGAATGGGTTGGAGGAAGCTCAGTGCTGTCAGCATTCAGCACTTTTGCCAGCAAATCCTGTGATTGCCAGAATGAGGAACTCCATGAAGCCATGTCATTATCTCCATCTTCAAATAGCGAAAGTGAGAAAGGAAGAGGACATCTTTGTCATGATAAGGCCTTTGGAGAACACAGAGTAATAAAGTCTTGCCTGTAAGATGCTCATGAACTCTTCCAGAGGTGGTTTCAGGGGAACTCTCCTGCACAGATGTGTAGACAAAAGCAAGCCAATATCCAGCAAGCTGAGTGCCTCTTTGTTTTAAGATGAGAAACAGACTTGCTGAGTAAGGATGAGGAGGTGCTTATAACATGCTAAGAACATCAAAACGGTTAACCTGAGTAGCAATTTGGGCTTTCCCAAGCACTTTCTGTTTTTCATCAGAGGCATTTTTCTTTCATTTAAGAAAAACTCTTTTCTGAAATATGCAAACAGCAAAGTACATTCACATAAGTAAGCAACTCAATGAATTTTCACAAACAGAACACACCCATGGAACAATTATCTAGCTCAAGAAATAAAGCATTTTCTGCACAGCACTTTAGAATTTCAAAAGCAGAGACTAGAATTTACCATTTTTTTGTGGGCCTCTGGTATTTGTTCCAAAACCCAGGCACCAGATCCTGCTGGAGTCAGTCAATCCCAATGCTGTGTGTGTAGAAATTGGGTTTCTCTCCCTCAAGTTCAGCCATACGCTTTTCCCAGAATTCCATATCTGTGGCCCATGTTGTGCCCACCTGAAGCTCTCCTGATGTGCCCAGGATTCTCAAATGAGACACGAGTGTGTGAGCTTCTTGCGTTCTTTCATTGACCAAAGATATGATTAATTCTCAGCCTTCCCCTCAGTCAACTTTATCCAAAGTATGTAGATGTGCATGTCTTCTTTCCGTCATTCTAGGTAGCTAGAAGCATTGCAAGGAACCTGGAATTTTCTTTACAAAAAAATTATTTTTACTTTAAGTTCTGGGGTACATGTGCAGGATGTGTAGGTTTGTTACATAAACATGTGTCATGGTGGTTTGCATCACCTGGTATTGAGCCCAGCACGCACTAGCTATTTTTCCTAATGCTCTCCCTTCCCCAACCCCGTCACCAACAGGCCCCAGTGTGTGTTGTTCCCCTCCTGTGCTCATGTGTTCTTATTGTTTAGCCCCCACTTATAAGTGAGAACATGGGGCGTTTGCTTTTCTGTTCCTCTGTTGGTTTGCTGAGGACAATGGCTTCCAGCTCCATCCATGTCCCTGCAAAGGACATCATCTCATTCCTTTTTATGGCTGCATAGTATTCTATGGTATATATGTACCATGCTTACTTTATCTGGTCTATCACTGATGGGCATTTGGGTGGATTCCATGTTTTTGCTATTGTGACTAGTGTTGCACAAACATACACGTGCATGTATCTTTGCAATAGAATAATTTATATTCCTTTGGGTATATACCCAGCAATGGGATTGCTGGGTCAAATGATATTTCTGGTTCTAGATCTTTGAGGAATTGCCATACTGTCTTCCACAATGGGAACCTGATGTTTTCAATATAAGCCTAGGATTTTTAGAAGATAGTCTGGGTGAAAAATAGGCAAAGAATAGGGGTTTTAAATTTTTCTTGGGAGGGAGTCAAAGATTTCTTTCTCTCTTTCTTTTTCTCTCCCTTTCTTTCGTCCTCTCTCTCCTTCCTTCTCCTTCCTTCCTTCCTTTCTCTCTCTCTCTCTCTCTCTCTCTCTCTCTCTCTCTCTCTCTCTGTCTCTCTTTTTGTTTCCTCTGTCGCCCAGGCTGGAGTGCAGTGCTGCCATCTTGGCTCACTGCAACCTCTGCCTCCTGGGTTCAAGCGATTCTCCTGCCTCAGCCTCCTGAGTAGCTGGAATTACAGTCATGCACCAACATGCTGAGCTAATTTTTCTATTTTTAATAGAGACAGGGTTTCACCATGTTGGTCAGGCTGGTCTCAAACTCCTGGCCTCATGATCTGCCCGCCTCAGCCTCCCAAAGTGCCGGGATTACAGGCATAAGCCACCTCATCCGGCCAGATTTCTTCCTGTGCCAAGGACTAGGGAAGGCTTTTGTAGTTTCTTCTTTTCTTTTGTGATGGGATTCTCCCTGTAAGACAGGAATGCTGGTTGCTATGGTCTCAGTGTTTGTGTCTCCCTAAAATACGGATGCTGAAGCCTGATTCCCAGTGCAATAGTATTAAGAGGTGGGGCCTTTTGGAAAGAATTAGGTCATGAGGATGGGACCCACATGAATGGAATTAATGTCCTTATGAAAGAGAGGCCCAAGGGATCTTATCTGCCCTTCTACCCTGTGAAGGCACAGTGGGAAGGTGCCATCTATGAAAAGGAGAATGTACCTCAGCAGACACCAAATCTGCTGATGCCACTGTGGCAGGAGAATAGGGAATTAGAGTAACTGGGGGTTCAGCAGATGCAGCCAGTTCACAGAAGCAAAAGAGTAGCAGGTGCAGCATATAGGCCACTTCCTTGCTCCCAAAAGAACAAGCCACTTCGGCCTCTGATTGGTCGCAGGGCAGTCCTTCATGGGGTGTATCCCAATTGGAGGTCTCTAAGGGCACCAAGGGGTGTTGCCAGGCTCCTTTGGCTTGATAAAAACCAATTAAGGAGGCTTTTGAGCCTTTTGCTCAAGCTCAATCCTATTCTGTGAACTGACTTCAGTAAATCTATGCCCACTCTGGTGTTTTGTTTAATCCCTTGTCCAATATGCCAAGATCCTGGACAACTCACATTTCGGACCCTCTCTCCTGAAACACCATGACCTTGGACTCTACAGCCTTCAGAACTGTGAGAAATACATCTGTACTATTTATAAGCCACCCAGTTTATGGTATTTGGTTATAGCAGCCCAAGACAGTGGCGAAAATCAGGGAACCTGGAATTAGCCAGACCTGGGTTCGAATCCTACCTAACCCTTGCCAGGTGTGTAAACTTGGCACGTTACTTAGCTTCTCTGAGCCTCAGTGTTTCTCATCCATAAAGTGCAGACCATAAGAGGTACCATCTCAAAGAGCAGTTATGAAGATTAAATGAGGTTATATGTAAAGTGTTTGGCATAGTTTTCTTATTACCACTAGAAGAATTGAAAAAATAATTGTCATTAGAAAAATATTAAAACTATTATTGTTTAAAATCGTTTCTTTTAGAGGCAGGGTCTCACTCCATCGTCAGTCTACAGCGGTGGTGATCATATTTCACTGCAGCCTTGGACTCCTGGGCTCAAGTAATTCTCCTGCCTCAGCCTCCTGAGTAGCTGGGACTACCGCTGTGAACCACCATGCCCGGCTAATTTGTTTTTTCTTCATAGAGACAGGGTCTTGCTATGTTGCCCAGACTGGTCTTGAACACCTGGCTTAAGTGATCCTTCCACCTTGGTGTCCCAAAGTACCAAGATGACAGGCATAAGCCACCGTGCCTGGCCTTGTTATTGCTATGACTATAGCCATTTGGCAGGTGATGAAACTGAGACCTAGATTAAGTGACTTCCGAATGCCCCAGGGCTCTGTCCCTGGACTCCTAAGCCTTTTCACTCAGCGCATTCCCCTCACTTAAGCACACTCCATCCCCTTTCCTGGCCCATCTGGTCACAATGGCAGCTCTTAATGAAGCAACCGGGGCAGCTGCCAGCCTGAAAAGAGGGACTGGGCAGCCCTGTGGCCGGGCATCATTTAATCAGGTGACCTCCAAAGCCAGCTTTTCCTGCTGACCATCCGGTCTCCAGAAGAACAGCATTAAGGAGTTAATGAGGCTTGGCGGAGGCAATGGGCCATCTGTTCTTAATTACCCAAAGTGCACGGGGCGAGGGCAGGCTGACGTGGGGGCGGCCGCCTGCATGGTCGATCTGGCTACCCGCTCAGCCGCCTTCCTTTGTGCCGAGAAGCAGAAGTTGGAAGTTGGTGTCCAGGAGCCCCAAGTGAGCAGAGGCAGAGATGGGAGCAGAGACGGATGCTGTCTAAGGTCCAGTTCTCCAGACACAGTGCCCAAGACAGGGATTCAGGGGCAAGTGATTTATCCAGGGAGTGTTTTCAGGAGAAAGGAGAAGGAGGAGCTGAGCAAGGATGGGGAGAAGCTTCACACTGGTCCCTTGGGGAGTTCTGGGGCTCAAATGCAGCACAGGGTTAGCCCCTCCTTGATGTGGGGAGTGAAGCAATTCTCTGGAGGGGGCATAAGCAGGTGCAAGTTGCTCTTGACCATCACGGGAAGCAGCTGGGGAGGGATGCACCCCTCAGAAAAGAAATTTGAGTGGGGGACAAAGAGGAGGGCGGGGAGGTGGCAGGCATACTGTAGAACAGGAATCCTCTTTGGAAAGAAACCAAGACTTTTCCTACTTTTTTCCCTCCTGGAAGGAAGCATCGTTATGTCCCTTGAAGCCCTGGTCCACATGAAGCTCTTCCTGCTTTTCTGCAGGGGCAGGGGCAGAGGCAGAGGCAGAGGCAGGAGCTGGTGGAGCGAATGGATTTTGCACTGAGACGTAGGTTTGAAGCTTGGCTCTTCCACCTACCAGCTGGCTGAACTTGGGAGGAATTCCTGTCCTTTCTGAGCCTCAGTCTCCTTGTCTGTAAAATGGGAATAATAGCACTCCCTACCTTTTGGATCTTTCTGGGAACATTTATGAGCTGGTGCACATACAGTCTCAAAACAGAGCCTAGTACTTAGTATTTAATTATGGTAGTGGTGGTGGGGTGATAATGGTCTTTCTTCTTCCTGCTTCCCCTCTTTCTTCCTCCTCTTCCTCCTCCTCTTCCTCCTTCCTCCTCCATCTTTCTCTTGTCTCTTCTTCCATCCTCTTTACTCTTCCTCTTTTTCCTTCTCTCTTCATCCTTCTTTTTCTCTGTCCTGTTTACTTGTATTATTGTTGTTGGTAATGTTATTGCTATCCCCTAGCAAGCTAATGGACTTGGTTTGGAGTGAGGCATGCTTCAACTTGGGGGAGGACCCCAAGTCTACTCCTGGGTTGATGCTGTGCTATTTCTGAGACAATTATAGAAAAGCCCATGATTGTGGGGGTCGTGTGTGTGGGAATCTTCCCAACAGGCGTGCCTGGCTTTCTCCTGGGACTTCAGAACAAGCATCTTAGTGGAGTGGAAAACATGAAGTCGGGCAGCACAGAATTCATGTACAAGCTCTGCCTCCTACAAGCTGCGTGGCCTTGGGCAAGCTTCTCATCCTCTCTGAGACTCAGATTTCTTACCCATAAAATACTCAAGTTGGCTGGGCATGGTGGCTCACGCCAATAATCCCACCATTTTGGGAGGCCAAGGCAGGCGGATCTCCAGGTCAAGAAAGCCAGACCCTCCTGGCCAACATGGTGAAACCCTATCCCTACTGAAAATACAAAAATTAGCTGGGTGTGGTGGTGGGTGCCCATAATCCCAGCTACTCGGGACACTGGGCACGAGAATCACTTGAACGCAGGAGGCGGAGGTTGCAGTGAACCAAGATTGCACCATTGCACTCTAGACTGGAAACAGAGTGAGACGCTGTCTCAAAAAAAAAACTCAAGTTGCAATGATGTTGGGAAGATTAAGTGTGATAATACTGTGGGCCTAGCCCATGTGCATTATAGGGATTCATAGTCTGGACCTGTCTGGTGTTCTGGCCCAAAGTAGGTGCTTGAAAATCATTTTTTCACATTGCATGCTAGTGGATTTGGATAAGAACTGGGATCACTCACTTCTGGTTTGGATCATGGAACATTTTGTGTATTTCTTGTCCTGGTTAGCCCATGACACAAAGGGTCATGGAGTTAGGGTCTTTATTATGGTGCTCCTGACCAAGAATCTGGCAGCTCCAGGCTGCTGTGTATTCAGGCATCACAAAGACTTGAGTTCAAAGCCTTGCTCTGCCACTTTTTGAGCTGTTTGCTTCACCTTTCGCATCCTGTGTCTTTGTCTGTAAAAAGAAGCCATTAGTACGTTCCCATCTGCATCACTGTGCAGATTAAATTACATACTGTGATTGAGCCCAGGGTCTAGGCTGTGAAAGGAGGTGGTGAAAGAACCATGTTATTAATGAGATAGAGGAAGAACTGCATCTTTGTGGCTGTCTGCCGAAGACACACAGACCTAAAACAAACAAACAAAAAGATTCTAAGGAGTTAATTCAACAGGCAGAGCTGTCCCGGCCACCTCTGTTCTGTGCTTCAGGCTGGATTCATTTGCACCCTTATATCTTGGCTCAGGGTCCAGCTGCCTGGCACATGCTGCAGGGTGTGAAGATGAGCCTAATTATGAAGGAGTGAGTGTTACATGTCCCTATGATCATTGCAGGGTTTGATGCCAGGGGTCCCTGTGGTCTGGTGATGAATGTCAGATTTGTATGTAGAGTGCTGGGGAACTCAGCCAGCCAGCTTTGCAGCTTGATTGTAAATTCATTGCAGAGCTCCTAGCTCCTGTTCTGAGAAAGGACTCCCTCCCCTGTCTCACAGGAGCTGAGGTTATCATTAATGCTTTTCATCAAATATTTCCGACTTTGTGACTTCCAGTCCTCTGGTAAGATTATAGTTTCCCACCTACTTTAAAGGTAGACGTGGACACGTAAATTGCTAAGTCAACCCTCACGGACATGAAGCATGAATGAGAAAGCCATGTTTGTTACGTCCCATTGAGATTTGGGGCTTGCTTGTTACATCAGCATAACCGATGTACCCTGACTGATGGATGAATGGATTCAAAATCTGCAAGGGCAGGGATTCTGCCTTATGTTGTTCCTACCTTATTCTCAGGGCCTAGCATGGTATCTGGCACACAGAAGCAGTGGATAAGTCCTGGTTGAGGAACGAAAGGAGGGCGTTGTAATCACCAGCCCTTACTTTGATCATGATTTTGCAACTTATCAGCTGTGCAAACTTTGGAAATTCACCTTTTAATCCTCAATTTTCTCATGCATGGAATGGAAATACCATTCCCTGCAATGTTACTGTAGGATTTATTCTCATAATGTAGAAGCTTCTGACATATAGCAGGCACCCATTATGCAATGGCTAACAAAACCTTTACTTTGAATAAAGATGGCAGGCATGGAGGGGTAGGGACTAGGCCTATGTAAGTACTTCTTTCTGCAAGGAAGATTGGGGTAGAAAGGAACTGGTAGGTGGCATTGATGTGGGAAGGGGACCCTAGTGATGAGTGGTCCCCAAAGCAAGGTGGTGGAGTCGGCAGGGATAAATAAAGCAAGTAGTAGCAGATACCTCGTTTCGCAGTCCAAGAGAGCTAATTCAAATGGCACAAAACATCCCCAAATATTTGAGCAGAAGCCATAGCTAGTACGCTTTTAATT
Source organism: Cacajao melanocephalus (assembly GCA_963573385.1). Taxonomy (NCBI): domain Eukaryota; kingdom Metazoa; phylum Chordata; class Mammalia; order Primates; family Pitheciidae; genus Cacajao; species Cacajao melanocephalus. Next base: position 93,204 of record CAUYLG010018123.1, read on the forward strand.
ACCCTGCCAATAAAGATTCCTGGGCAGAACGGTCTTTGATGCACAGTAATGTTTTGCAATGTTTTTAGTAATTGGGTTAAGATAATTTATTAGAGTACCGACTGGATGTGTTTCAATAATTGCTAAGACTAGAATATTAGCCTTTCCTCCCTGAATGCAAATCACTCCCCAATGGGCCAAAGCATTGGAGAATATTGTTCTAAATATGCAAATCACTTTGAGACAAATTCCGAGTGCTGACCATAGCATCTATGTGAGCATTTATTTTAAATTGCACTTGGGAGCTCCCTGAACTTTTTGTCCCATGTTGGGGCCTTGTTTTGTTGGTGAGGTCACAGGCTGTAGTCGATTGACCTCCTACTGTTTTTATTAAAATTAAAGGAAATCTGTGTGCAGATGGGAGGTAAGGAGGGTCAGCAAGGGCCCTGGCGAGGTCACTGGCAGCCTTAGAGACACAGTTAATGGGTAAAACAGATTTTCCCTCGTGTCTATTTTTCTACTGAGCTTGTTGGGAGAAAAACAATCTAGCCCTCTTTAAGAATAAATAATCAGAAGAATTAACAGAGGAATTGAGAGGATGAGAGAGTCTTGCCAGAGGAGAGGGGGTATGTTTGCAATCAAGATTTAAAGGTAATAAGCTTCCTAAGGTTAATTTGGTTTACCTGGCACTAACACAGCACATCAGGAGAAAAAAACTTACTTAATAGAAGCTTTGCATTGTCGGGAAATAACAATAGTAGTTGAAGTTGCATGTATGGGCTGCTTACAGTACCAGGCAGGGTCCCAAATACATCACATGTATCTAATCCGTTGAATCCTCACAACAACCCGATGAGTGGACACACTGTTATCCCCACGAAGAACTGAAGCCTTGAAGAGATGAAGATGGTGGTTGGCTGAGGTCTTTCTCCCTATAAGTGGTGGAGCTAGGGCTTGAACCAAGAACTCAGAATTCCAAGCTCCTGAATTGGACCATAGGGCTGTATTGCAGCCACCACATACTAAACAGTCACTGTGGTTTTTGTAGCAAGCTAGGTGCATTACATGCACTGGTCCGTTGGACTGTTTAAGTGCTTATTAAGGTGTATTACTCCAAATTGGAAAACAAGGAGCTAGGAGCAGGGTCTGTAGATCTCTGATTGATGGTATAGTTGATATTGGTAAGAAGAACACTGATTCAGGTAGAGTGGAAGGGCACCCTGGGTGTGAGGCAGAGATGAAAAAACAAGTTACAAGTGCAGAAAAATCCACACTGTCTTTTGGCTTCGAAGGTATCAGTGCCATGGTTAATACACAACAAATGCTTAAACACCCTGTCTTAATATCTCCTTATGGGATAATAACTAGGATTTTCTTAGTTTTTTAGAAATAAGTAATAATTTGTCACCACCAATTATTAGAAGTAGTACTATTTGGAAGTAGTTCATACTACATCTCCTAAGAGTAAATAAGACTTTATGAACATATTCCTAACACAGGAAAAAAGAATTAAGGTACTATGTTCAGCTATTGACGTGTAAGGAAGAAATGAAGGCCCCCATATCCCTGAGTTAAATGCAAAGTAACCAGAATCTGGCCTTTGTTCTTACACTTCTAGATCTCATGGGCTGCCTGTAGGTGGTTATCTTCATGGAAGATGGTGAAAAAGACAAGCATAGGATTTGCTGTATAGAACGAATCACTATAGTAACCATGACACTGAGTGTCAACAGCATCCCTTGTTATCCTCATAACTGTGCAAAATAGGTAAAAAGAGTATGGCACTATTAGTCCGTTCTCACATGGCTGTAAAAAATACCTGAGACTAGGTAATTTATAAAGAAAAGAGGTTTAATTGGCTCACAGTTGCACAGGCCATACAGGAAGCATGATGCATCTGCTTAGCTTTTGGGAAGGCCTCGGGAGACTTACAGTCATGGTGGAAGGCGAAGGGGGAGCAAGCACCGCACATAGCCAGAGCAAGAGGAAGTGAGGGAGTGGGGAGGTGTTGCCCACTTCTTAAACAGCCAGATCTCACGAGAACTCACGATCTCAATGACAGCACCAAAGGAGATGGTGTTAAACCGTGAGAACTCTGCCCTCATAATCCAGTCACCTCGCACCAGGCCCTGCCTCAACATTGGGAATTACAGTGTGACAAGAGATTTGTGGGGGAACAGGTCCAAACCATACCAGTGTACAGGTGAATCATGAGGCTTGAAGAGGAAAAGGGACTTTGTCGTGACCACAGAGTGAGTGACTGGTGGAGCAGAGGCTCCAACATAAGTCTTCCGGCTTTGGATCCCTTGAGCTTTTTTCATTCTTCCCAGGATTCCTGGTGGAGGGTGGTAGGTCCTAAACTGATATGACTTTAGTGGCAAAAACTGCAATTTTGCACCAACCTAATAGCCTTGGAATTGTCACCATCACCACGGTGCTCATTGCCAAGATGGTCACCAGAGCCATTCCCAGGGGAACCACCATCACAGTCAAGGTAGTTTTACAAAGTGTCTTTCTCCAAATAAGTCTTCACATTAGTTGAGGAGCTGTTTGCTAATCCCATCAGTATCCCAGGTAAAGAAAGACAGTCTATATTATAAGAGGCAGTTACAGCTTCCTCCAAAGTTTCCTAATGGATAATAAATTATGAAGAGTACATTCTTCGCTATGTAATTAATGGAAATTTACCATTTTTAAGCTTCCTTTGGGAAATTTTCCATGTCAAATGAATTTGTCAATGGGACCTGAGAGACAGGCTATCGCAACTGTTCCAATGTGTATTTCTTCATTAGGCGGCTGCTGGAGGTTAAGTTTTCAGTCACGTCTTCTGATGGCTTTGATCTCTGATGACAGTGTTCACTCTATTCATGCCTTGGTATCACTCTGGTATTTTAAAATCGTCTTTTAAGATAGCCTTGCTAATTATTTTGCTGGAAGTTTAATTAAATCTTGTCACAGAGGAATATGCTATCTTGAGGAATGGCTGCTAAACGTAAGTCAAATTGCTAAGAAAAAAAAAAAGGCAGAGTAGACAAATAGGAATACAAAGACTGGTGCAGAAGATACATTTCCATACTAAAAAAATGCAGGATTTTCTCAAGTTCAAATTCTTTTGTTTGAACCATGATCAACTTTAAGAGGATTCTAAGTTGTCTTTAATTTTATATTTATGAAAAAAACAAATGTATTGAAAGAAAGCAATTAATATTTTTCTTTAGTTCTACTCTGGGACTTTAAAGATAAATAGGTAAGGTCACTGTCTTCAAAGGGCTCATGGTCATGTGTGTGTGTGTGTGTGTGTTTATATGTGTGTGTAGGGGGTGGTGAGTACCGAGAGAGAGATGGTATATATAGAAGGTTAGATGTCTTAGAATATTCATTATGGCGTTTGTAACAGGAAAGTTCTGAAACAATCTTTTTGAAAGAAGTAAACTCAAGTAGAAGTATGATATGGAATAATCTCCAACATATGTTTAAGATTAAAAAAACAAAGTGCCAACCAGTATAAAAAAAGGGGTTGGCAAACTTTTTCTTAAAAGACCAGATAGTAAAAGGCTGTGTGATTTGCATGGTTTCTTTTCTCATTCTGTGAAAGCAACCATGGACAACATAGAAAGGAATTCATATGATTGTGTTTCAGTAAAACTTCATTCATATTGAACTTTGAATTTCAAAAATTATTTATATGTCACCAAATACTCTTCCTTCATTCTGCCTCCCCTCAATCGTTTAAAAATATGAAAGTCATTCTTGGCTTGCTAGCCATACCAAAAAATAATGAAATGAAAGCAGGGCCTGAAAGGGATTCTTTGTACACCTACTTCTGTGTCAGCATTATTCACAATCGCTAAAATGTGAGAGCATCCACTGATGGATGTATAAGCAAGATGAGCTATGCACATATGATAAGCTGTTGTTCCGTCCTAAATGGGAAATCCTGACATACACTGCAACATGGATGAATTTTGAGGATATTATGCTCTGTGAAACAAGCCAGTCACAAAAGAAAAACACTAGATGATTCTATTTATATGAAGTACTTCGATTCAAATTCACAGAGACAGAAAGTACAGTGGTGGTTGTCAGGGGCTTGAGGGAGGGGGCAAATGGGGAGTTATTTAATGGGTATAGTGTTTCGGTTTTACAAGAGGAAAAGAGTTGCAGAGATGGATGGTGGTGATGCTTGTACAACATTATGAATGTGTTTAACTGTATACTGAAAATGACTTAGATGGTAAATTTTATGTTAGGGTAATTTTTTTTTCCCCAAGACAGAGTCTTGCTCTGTCACTCAGGCCTGAGTGCAGTGGTGTGACCTCATCTCACTGCAGTCTCTGCCTCCTGGGTTCAAGCAATTTTCCTGCCTCAGCTTTCCGAGTACCTGGGATCACAGGTGCGCACCACCATGCTTAGCTCATTTTTGTATTTTTAGTAGAGATGGGGTTTCACCATGTTGGCCAGACTGGTCTCAAACTCCTGACCTTGTGATACACCCGCCTCAGCCTCCCAAAGTGGTGAGATTACAGGCATGAGCCACTGTGCCCAGCCTGTTATGTGTATCTTAACATAATTTTTAAAAATTGTAAAACTAAAATAACAAAAACAAAAAATAGGAGGCAGACTGGATGTGAACTGTGGGCCATAGTTTGGAGACTCGGTGTAGAACAGGGGCCATTTATGTACAAATACACGCAAACACACACATACAAACTGCACACAACAAATATGATAGTTTAGTGTTTTTGAAATACCTCTTGGTGATTAATTATTCCCTTGAAAGCCAGTTTCTCGGCCTGGTGTGATGGCTCATGTCTGTAATCCCAGCACTTTGGGAGGCCGAAGTGGGCGGATCACAAGGCCAGTAGATCAAGACCATCCTGGCCAACATGGTGAAACCCTGTCTCTACTAAAATACAAAAAAAACTAGTTGGGCATGGTGGCATGCACCTGTAGTCCCTGCTACTTGGGAGGCTGAGGCAGGGGAATTGCTTGAACCCAGGAGGTGGAGGTTGCTGTGAGCTGAGATTGCACCCCTGCACTCTAGCCTGGCCACAGAGTGACACTGTATCTCAGAAAAAAAAAAAAAAAGGCAGTTTCTTTCTTCTCTGCACTCTTTGTGTGATAAAAGCTAAGCCATAAGACTTACTGCCCTAGGGAAGGAGAGGATTCTATGGAATGGAACAAAGCTCACCATTCAACATTGAGTTCCAAAGATGACTTTTTTTCCCTCCAGGAAATGGCGAGACAATTATCTGTAAAGCCAAACTTTATTACAAGATAAATGCTTCTGTGTTTGTTTGCCCTTTCTAAATTCCAAGAGGTCTTTGTACATACCAAGGTGCAAGCCTGGCCAAGTTAGACCATAGAGTTTCATGGCAGATCCTTATGCCCAGCTCCTAGAGGTGCTGGAGGAAGTGCAGAGTGGCAGAGGAAGCCTCTCTGGTCCTCAGAGAGGACCTGATGTCAAAAGAAACAAATGCTGGCCAGGCGAAGTGGCTCATGCCTGTGATCCCAGCACTTTGGGAGGCCAAGGCAGGTGGATCACCTGAGGTCAGGAGTTTGAGAACAGTCTGGCCAACATGGTGAGACCCCCATCTCTACTAAAAATACAAAAATTCACTGGGCATGATTGTGCATGCCTGTAGTCCCAGCTACTCAGGAGGCTGAGGCAGGAGAATCATTTGAACCTGGGAGGCAGAGGTTGCAGTGAGCCGAACGAAATCGCAGCACTGCACTCTAGTCTGGGTGACAGAGTGAGACTGTCACAAAAACAGGAAAATGCTGAAATATGTGTGTCTTGACTGCCCTTTCTGATGATATGCTAGAAGCGATGTACAAAACTGGAAGCTAGTCTGGAGGCCTTTCAGAGCATGGTTGGGCACTTTCCTCATTTTCTGCAGTGCGGAGTGAATATTTTCACTTCCCCATCCTTTAGAAGCCCCACCCTTCATTTTTGCAAAAGGAGGCAGGTGGATGGATTCCCTGCAGCCTGGATCCCTGCAGAGCAATGTGGAGATTCAGAGAGAACCCATGGACTGCTACTGGGGTCAGAGCAAGGAGGACTCTGTAGATAGGGACTTTGTAACAGGAGGAGAGTGGCCAGAATCACAGAATTCAATGAGTCGTCCTAATGTGGTGCCCCAAACATCAAGAGACAGCAGGGGTGGACCAGCCTGCCTGTATTGTTGCAGATACCAGAAGAGTCCCAAGATGCCTCTGGTAGACTTGAGGCCTCCTTCTGCTCTAAAGACACATATACCTTTTCTTATACCCATGTGACATTGTGTGGAAGAGATAAACAGCCCTGGTATAGAGTTTAAATCTTAGGTATGATTGAATATTTATCATAAAGAGTCTGAACTAACTGAAGACTGTTTAAATCTTTCTGAGATGAGGATATCAGAAGTATCATGTTAAGTGCTTTTCATACCACATGGTAGAATGTGACTTGCAGCAAGATGAAATCAGGGAAAATAAAGTTTGCTGCCTTTTTTTTTTTCTTGCAAATTATACAGGATGAAGCTTGAGCCTGCTCTATGTAATGCTTATATATGCCACACCTCAGGAAGTTTAAAGAAGGGACATCATTGCTTTTCCCTTCTGTGGAGGTGTCCTAGGGGGTCAGGAGGTGAGGAAGGGATTTGCTGTTTACTCTTCTGTATTTCACTACAGAGGTGATTGCTGTAGTCCAAGCAAGAGGTGGTGATCTTTTCCGTCGTGATTTGAAGCTTGGAATTGATTCGGTATGAAATAGGGAATCAGTGACGGTCTGAATAAGCAGAGCAACATCCCGGTTAGATTTGTCTCTTAAATACATTGCTTGGCACTAGTCTACCAAAAAGGGAGGCATGGATAGGACTGGAGGCAGGAAGGCTTTTTGGGAGGCTGTTGGAATAATGCAGGAGAGAGAAGGTGAGGGATGGGACTGGGTTGGTGACAGTGGCATTAATAAGAGAGATTTGGGAGATAATTAGGAATAAGCTCAGATTCACAGAAAAGAAAAAGAACAGTCAAAGAAGCAGAGGGCATACTGGAAACGATACACAGAGAAACTAACAGAATGAAAGGAGCAAAGCTGATCCTGGTGCAGTGCCCATCTCTTACGGTAAAAGTAGTTTCAGTCTTGACTGCATCTCTTAAAACTGCTGAAAGAGATTACACACAGGATTACATACAACTAAATTATTCAGTTAATCTCTCCACTCCCTCACTTTCTCTGCCTCCCTCTTCCTTCTTTCTTTCCTCTCCTCTGTCTCCCCTCTCTCCCTTTTCCGACTCCTTTAGCCTGCCAAGCAGTGAGTCCAATTCCTCATCAGTTTCTACCAAATCTCCCTCCTTCCAGCTTTTCTCTTAACCTTATCCTTAGGCAGCTCTTCTGTCCCATGTCCCCTTAATCCTTTCAAATCTTCGTTTAATCTCTCAGAGACGCTCCCTGCCCTTTCCAGGATAAGTCATTCTAGTCTTACCATCACCTTGCCCCACTTCAGCTCTGTCCAGCTCAGTGATGAGGTGAAGAGGTGGAGTCTTGTTCCCTGTGTTTGCACTTCGGCTCCACAACTAACTAGTTAAGTGACACAGGCAAAAACAGTCACTCTCTAAACCTCCATGTCCTCACCCGTGATTACTGGAAAGGGGTCCTGATCCAAACCCCAAGAGAGGCTTCTTGGATCTTGCACAAGACAGAATTCAGGGCAAGTCCCTAGAGTAAAGTGAAAGCAAGCTTATGGACAAAGTACAGGAATAGAAGAATGGGTACTCCATGGAGCAGCCCCGAGGGCTGCTAGTTGCCCATTTTTGTGGTAATTTCTTGATGATATGCTAAACAACGGATGGATCTCTCATGCCTCCTTTGTATAGACCATATAGGGTAACTTCTGACATTGCCATGGCATTTGTAAACTGTCATGAGCTGCTGGGACTGTAGCAGTGAGGACGACCAGAGGTCATTCTCTTGCCATCTTGGTTTTAGTGGGTTTTAGCCAGAGTCTTTACTGCACCCTGTTTTTTCAGCAGGGTCTTTATGACCTGTATCTTGTGCTGACCTCCTATCGCATCCCGTGACTTAGAATACCTTAACTGTCTGGGAATGCAGCCCGTTGGGTCTCAGCCTCATTTTAGCCAGCCCTTATTCAAGATGGAGTTGCACTGGTTCAAACAACAAAAGAAGAATAATACCGGTACCTCTTTCACTGGGTTGTTGTGAGGATTAAATGAGGTAGTACTTGCAAAGCTTATCACAGGGCTTGGTATATTATAGATGCTCATGCAATATTAGCGGAATAATAATTATCAATACTGTTCTTATTAACACAGGAAATGCCCAGATTTGATCAGCAGCTGCTTAAGCAAAAAGAAACAAAAAGTAAAACTCCAAAAACAGAATCAAATAAAAATCAGTCTCCAAACAAAAGACCCTTTAGAGTGTGGAAAAGGGAGATGCTTTAAGTACTTAAACATTCATGTGTATGTACAAGTTTTTCATTTTAAAAATATCCCAATGACTCATTCCCTGTATTAGGTGTCAGTTGCTGTGCAACAAAGGACCCCACCGCTTAGCAGTTTGTGTGTGTGTGTGTGTGTGTGTGTGTATAAAATTGCAGTTTAGGTTCTAGGGTACATGTGCAGAACATGCAGGATTCTTGCATAGGTACATACATGGCACTGTGATTTGTTGCCTTCATCCCCCTGTCACCTACATCTGACATTTCTCCCCATGTTATCCCTCCCCAACCTCCCTACTCCCCACTGTCCCTACCCTATTCCCCCAAAACGGACCCCAGTGTGTGAAGCTCCCCTCCCTGTGTCCATGTGTTCTCATTGTTCAACACCTGCCTATGAGTGAGAACATGCAGTTTTTGACTTTCTGTTCTTGTGTCAGTTTGCTGAGAATGATGGTTTCCAGATTCATACATGTCTCTACAAAGGACCTGAACTCATTGTTTTTCATGGCTGCATAGTATTCCATGGTGTATATGTGCCACATTTTCCTTGTCCAGTCTATCATCGATGGGCATTTGGGTTGGTCTTTGCTATTGTGAACAGTGCTGCAATGAACATACGTGTGCATGTGTTTCTTAACTTCCTAG